>SJJU01002756.1:0-41346 GCA_012932125.1 Conopomorpha cramerella | reverse complement strand
AAAACTGAATTCATTCATATTTTATTCAAAATGTGGTGATAAGTCATTGATACAGGCATGGGGAATTAGGTAGGAGAGCAATCCAGAAGATTAGATTTGATTTAAATAAATTAGATTTTTTAGAGCTAAAAATGTTCTTGATCCCTAGACACTTTTGATGTGTGTAGTTAGCACGGAATCTAGCATATAATAAAATTGTAGCTGAAATTTTTCTGGCGACATGTAAACTATAATGTAATGCTATTTTACATGCAAATGAAGACAGCAAGTTAAGATGGAGATGTGATGTAGGTATAATACAGCGTGTAAAAGGACCCATGGTCTTCGAAACGTTCCGAGCGACCGATATTTTTCGCACCGAAATGAAATCGCTTCCCAACAAGGACTGTGCTGTAATTTAATTAAAAATAAAAACCATGCGAAAATACAAATACCTCCGCTTTTTAGAAATACCAATTAATGTGCAAATGTCCACATTTGATCAAGCGTATTTCATCCAAAATACGGGGCCTGATAATATGACTGTACTACTCTAACTTTGTGAATAGAAAGAGAGACTCTGTCTCTAGTTTTCGCGAATTAGCCAGGTGGGCTAATAGAAGACACTCGTGAACAAAAATTTCGGGTCATTATATACAATTTCAAAAAATCGATGGCCTCAGGCCATTTGGTCGTAAGCGACATTTAATTGATTTTACAGGAGAGTGGTTCAAAGTTTAAACAAAGAATTTTTGTGGGCGAAAAACACATAATAATATCTACCGCATAAGCGACATCAAAGTACACCATACCGCTATGAAACCTAGACTAATCGACGTAGTAAAAAAGTCGATTCAAACTGCATACTCAAAATTTCGCTAAGGCCTTTTTGGGTTGAAGCCATCCGTAAGATTCTGAAATTAGTAATCTATATATAAAAGAGAGTCGTGTTAGTTACACTACTTACAAATCGATGCCAAGCCAAATCAGTGACTTTTTTTTTAATTACTATTAACAAGCGTTTGACCACCATCCTCTCATCACGCATCCTCCTGGTCTACGATGGAACACACTACGTCCACACTTAAAATAAGTGTGGACGTAGCTTAGAACCAGGAGAAGGTAACCATGTTTCCCTTAATATAACGAACAAAAAAGCCCAGTAGTCCGGTTATACGTCATCACCGAACAGCTGATACGTAAAAGTCTCAACAGTCCGCTCCCGGACTAAATCGCGGAACTACTAATACTAGGAGGTCATAGGATACTTTTTATCCCGATCCTGTGGGACACGTCACTAAAGAGAGGGTGTTATAGTTTGTATGAAATACTGAAACTACGCAAATGAAATCGCGGGCCGTCCACTAGTATTGGATACAAGTCAACAATACTTTATCCCCCTTACCAATAAATCCGTTATCACTTAAACAACGGTTATTATAGGTCTACAGGAACTGGTTATTCCGTATTTGACATACAACGGACAAGTTAAGTTGAGCTTTGTGTATCTTCGAAATAGCAATTCCGCCATTATTAGTAAGGCCCTATGACTTTTGTTTTTCGTTATGTTATTGTCTTTCAAAAACAACATATTCGACCCGGAATTTTCGCCCGCGGGTGTAGTAACCTAATATTCATATTTTGCTTACCTTAGCTTCTCCAATTAAGCATGATTTAATAATGTTTACTGAAACTCAGTTTTGTATTATTTGTGTAAGCAAATAAACGGGAGCGTGTTCAGTGTTTTAACGGACTTTCGTGTATATTTTGCTTCATTCGCTAAAGTAAAATTGTTACAGATTTTGAGCTTCGTTATTAATAAGTTATGAAAAGAAAATTGGTACACCGAATTAATTATTACCCGCTGTGTGGTATCGTGGTTATTTTAATTAAGAATGATGTAGGTTCGATTCTAAATGCAGGCGTGTAACTTCTGGAACTCTTCTGTTGGACACACAATCACAAGTTTAGAGACACTAAAAAACTAACTTCTATAATTTTTTTTTTCACCAGCCTTCATAAAGTTTCGTGCTTCTGACCCAATTTTGAAATATTTTTTTCCAGTCCTGGGATTTTAGAGACGTGAAGTGTATTTTTGTTTTTATATTTTTTTTCAGTCCTCCGAAGGCCGTGGAAGAGGTGTATCGGGGCGTTCTCAAACGCTGCCTTCTCAAATCTGTATGACAAATTTTAATTGAAATCGGTTGAGTAGTTGATTTTTTGCGTGAAAGCGAGACAGACAGACAGAGTTACTTTCGCATTTATAATATTAGTATTGGTGTATCATCATCCACATAATTTCCTAGGCCTCCCCCAACGATTTCCGTAATTTGGGCAGGCGTGTTCCTCCAATGATCAATTCGGGGGGAAATGCCAATAATCGCCACGCTTAGCTGGCGAGTTGGCGAGTTGGCGATCGCAGTGGTGTTGTGGTTTAACTCACAGAGAGCGCTGCTGCCCGTCCTCTGGAGTGTTCTCTCGGTCACCTCTTACGACCCCAAACGACGGGAAAAGTTGGACACATGTATTATATTCGCTTTCACTAAACGGCATTGATGTATAATCCATGCATATAGTAGCAAATAAACACAGTTGCTAATGTACCAACTCAAATCAACGTTTGCCGGGTTACCTTGTTAATAATAAAAAGCAATCAGGATAATATAATAAATAAAAATAAAATAATTAATAAATACACTTCACGCCTTTTAATCCCAAAGCGTGGTAGGCAGAGGCACATGCTTAATAAGCAAATGCCCACGGTTCATCAAGCGGATTTAACCCAACGTGACAGGGGGTGAGCCCATCGCCGTTATAGGGTTCACACACCTTGTGGTGTGCGGGTTTGCGCGACCTCCCTGTTCCAAGTCAAGTATCCGACCAACTGGACCACAGACGCTCTTATAATAAATACTTACATGCGTAATTATGTGTAAATATAAGAATAAAATACAGGTATACCTACAGGAAACGCCTTATCAACGACACCTCCTTCCTTTAATCCCAGCTATATTTTTCCAAGTGTAGCTTTGCCAATTAGAGCGAACTGTTACCTAGTAATTTACTGCCACCTTGCTATTACACCTTACTCTCGTAGGCATAAAGTCTATTATTGTTCGTATGACATGCAGGCCAATTTCAGTTGTAATTTCTTTGAGCCAGTATTGTATTGCATTGTTTTGTAAAAGTAGCTCAAGGTTATGTTTCTCTGTTTACATGTTTATTAACGTGCTTCACGTTTCCCGGCCTCGTGTTTGGTGTCTGTCACAGTACTGAAGCGGGCCTCTACGCTTGAAATGTTTTCTTTACCCACTTGTGCATGAAGAATAGTCATAAAGAGAGGTCAAGATATGATGGGGGATGGTAGACGGGAAACGCAACCGTATATATCCAACTCAGCAACAGACCAGAATTGTCTCTGAAGATAAGTTTCCTGATAATTGTTGGTGTTGCAGAAAGCTTTTGGTGGTTGTGTTACAAAGTTTTTTTTTCGGCTACCCTCTGTTACAGTTATGAGAGGCCTTATTATTACACAGACTTTTTCTAGCTCAGAATTTTTTTACAATTCTAACAGTATAGTCGTTTCTGTGACTGAAAGATTTTAATTTTTTTTAAATGTTTCTTTTTTATCCAACAAATTTCATGGTCACAAAAACGTTTATTACAAAAAAAAAATCGCTCCTATATACCCGGTGAACAATATTGGGTTAAAAAAAATTGTTTGTTTGATCGGGAAAAGAAGTATACAGAGTGTAAAATGAACAACTTTTGTGGCGACGAATGATAATTGTTTTTTTCATTTCCATACAAAATAGACAAATTTTTGCCTCCGGAGATGACATTTTGTTTGGGGATTGAAATATATTTTTATTACCCCACATTGTCGCCATATTAAACGTTGTTCATATTGAGGAACACAACAACGTTATATACCATGTACGTATGTAGCAAGTACGTATACTATTGAAATAGTCTTACTATCATTTACTGATTAAGAAAAACCAAGTCCGGATCATGACCCCGAAGTCATCTTATATTGTTTGTTTGAAATTCATTGATTTTAGACGGTATTTCAACGGACTAAGGTACTATATATATTCCCTCTGCCTAGTAAAGGGTTAAAAATCTCAGACCTCACAATTTGTACACAGAATTGTCGCGGCCATGCCTTCGTTGTCATACTAACATGCTATTTTTGGGACACTCTGCATAATTACATTAGCTGCCTACTTTTCGTTGTGGGTTTCCAGTTGCTACGTCACACAGTGTTTGCGCAGAATTATACAGGGCCTGGCGTATGTATACAAGGCTTCCAGACGCCTACTCACTACCCACTACTACCTATCGCGTTGTGTTGGAAACACGGTCGGTTTGTTGTAAAATGGACATTGGTCATGTGATCAGTAATGTCCTGTGCCTACTCCTATATCTACGTGAACCTTTCGCACATAATCACTAATGCACAGAGCCCTTGGATCCAATATTTCTAGGTTACTCTTGAAGCGACTTCAACAGAGGATGTTCCTCAATTCGACGGATGGGGCCTGAAACAGAGGCGATAACTTTGAGAATAGACATTTTCAGTTTTCGCTTTTTATATCCTGGTTAGACGGTCAAAATCGTTTTTTTTTTTAAATCTATATGAACAAGCGTTTGATCACCATTCTGCCTGATGTTAAGCAGCGACGTGGTCTACAATGGAGCATACTTGTTCAGAAGGTACCTATTCACCCGCGATTTGAAGACCTTCAGACTGTACTGCGCAGGAAACACAGACTCCGGCAAGTCGTTCCTCATCCTGGCGGTTCGCACTATGAAAGTGGACGCAAACCGTTTGGTTCGCGTAAATGGCAAATCCACCTGGTATGGATGACGTCTTGCCGTTCTCCTGATTTAGATAAAGGTCTCACCCATCAAAATTTTGCGCACAAACAATGGATGTTCCTTTCTTTTCAAAACGCCATCGTTTTCTCTAAAATTATTACACTATAGATTTAGGACAACATTTATTAATCTACAAAATAACGTAATTCGCATGGAAAGCATAAGTGACAAACTTACATTCACATTTATATTGCTATACTATGTGTGTTTCCTGCGCAGTACAGTCTGAAGGTCTTCAAGTCGTGGGTGAATAGGTACCTAATGAACAAGTGTGCTCCATCGTAGACCACATCGCTGCTTAACATCAGGCAGGATGGTGGTCAACGCTTGTTCATAGTGATAAAAAAATGTGGGATAACGATTAGTTATAAAGTGGTCCAGTGATCGGGTACGATTACTTGCAATAGGCAGGTGGGTTTGTAAAGATATAAGACGTCTACCAAATAGTTATTAAAAAAATCAGAGCTTGTGGTGTATGGGACATCCGCACCCAAAACCCGCATACCACAAGGTGTGTAAATGCTATAACTGTTATGGGCTCTACCTCTTCACGTTGGGTTGGCCGTGGGCACCTGCTTAGCAAGTGCTTTTTACCTACCCCGCTTTAGCATCAAAAGTTTGAAAATAAAATAAAAAGCATTTATTTTATTTAATCTTAATCTAATCATTTGATTTGAAACGATCGGATTCGCCATTCGCAACCAGTCAGCCTCCGCTAACTCGTCGCTCGTCACCCACCGCCAACTTGTCACTCGTCACTCGTCAGCTCCCGCCACGCCGCCGCCGCCGCACCGCCACGGCTCGCTCGACATTTCAACTGGCAATCAACTGCGTGATTTGCATCCGTCGCCACAGAGCGCCTGTTTGTTGGCTGGCAGGAGTGATTCGGCTAACAGATGAATAAAACATAGATGAGTAAAAATAAAGGGTATTTCCGATCTCTCACTCTAGAGTTTTCACCCTAGGGTGAAAACTGGGAAACGTATGTCCGAGAATTTACACCAAGCCGGGTAAATAACAGGAATCTTGATCTATACTCACGTCCTATTCACCACCCCGATAATGTACAGTTGACTACCAACACACTTGAAAGTATGTATGCACGTTTCCCAGTTTTCACCCTAGGGTGAAAACTCTAGGGTGAGAGATCGGAAATACCGAAAATAAATCCCTCATGAATCCCGTGCTGATCTGGGTTGTCAATAGAACGAAAGCTGCCTTTCTTCTTAGCCGCGAAACACGTACGTCGGGATCTGGGGATCAAGACAGCAAATTAATATAAATAAATATTTTACAACAACACACACATTGCCTTCATCTCACGTTAAGTACCTAAAGCACTTGTGTTATGGAAATCAGAAAACGAGATATATTTACTTATATAATTTTTTTTTCATTTAAATATATACTTATATAAATAAAACACCCAGACACATCCAACAAGTACTTAAAAGCTCATCACCTAAATACCTGCCAGCGATGGGAAACGAACCCACGGCCCTACGGAGCAGAGGCAGACATGCTGACCACTACACCAACGGGCCCATCAAATATGAATATGAATATGAAATTTAGGTTTAGGCTAGCAACTTGTAAGTGAAGGCTCATATTGACATTCTAAATTCCTTATTCCATTTCCTTGTAATCGTAAGGTTCTCTCTCCACCCCCTTTTTGAAGATTACGGGAGTAAGTGTATGTATATATATAAAAATGAATTGCTGTTCGTTAGTCTGGCTAAAACTAGAGAACGTCTGGACGGATTTGGCTATTGTTGGTCTTGAATTACACGTGGTAGTCCAGGGAAGGTTTATAAGGTGTATTTATTCCAATACACGGGGTACAAATCTTTCGACAGCAAAATAAATGTTTGCCGGGACAGCTAGTCTTATATATAAAAATGAATTGCTGTTCGTTAGTCTGGCTAAAACTAGAGAACGACTGGACGGATTTGGCTATGTTTGGTCTTGAGTTATTCGCGGAAGTCCAGGGAAGGTTTAAAAGGTGTATTTCATCCAATACACGGGGTACAAAGGCGACTTCCCATGGCAAAACAAATGTTTGCCGAGCCACCTAGTTAATAATAATGACGTAGAAAATTTGCCGGATCGCGAATTTTTTTTTCGTACCTATTTTTGGCAGAACCATCGAGGTCCTTGCCTGTTTGGTTGGTTATCTGTTGCTAGCAAAACAATTAGTGAACTAAGTAATCCCTCATACAGACTGAGCGCAGGAGCACGTTGCGTTATCGTTGCGTTGCAAAAAAATCATTGAAATTCTACGCAACGCGTCACGTCGTACAAATTTTGTGACGCAGCGACGATTCAACGAGCCGTGTGTTCTTGAACTAAGAGTTTCAATATAACCGCATTTTACATAAGCTATTACGAAACGATAGTACATTTACTTGTTGTACTGTAAAGGGCATATGGAAAGAATGGATGAAAGTCGATTGACGAAAGAGATTTATATGGGTGATGTAATGGGCTGTGCGACTCAGCTAGTTTCAAAAAATCGCAGCGCGTTATATGTCTTGTCACTTATTTCTTGGACTGCTGTGCTAGGGGGCCTGGCCGAAGGTGGCGTGAAAAGTACTCGAAACCGGAGGTCATGTATGAAAAGATGTATGAATGTAGCGAAAGGGGTATGTCAGGATCGTGACAAATGGAGATCTGTAGTCTCTGCCTACCCCTCTGGGTGACAGGCGTGAAGTGTATGTATGTATGTATGTAAAGATAACTGTGAGCCAAGTCTTACTCTACTCTCTCGTAGTTGCTCTGACATCGTAGCGGAAAATGATGTGCATTGCTGTTTTACTATGGACAACAATGAAATGAAAGTAACGAAATCAGCAATGCACATCGTTTGCTCCTACGATGCCAGAGCGATGCAACTGCCAGAGTGTAGCAGACTTAGGCCGCTGGAGTAGTACAAATTCTCTTTGTCCGTGCTCTAGCTATCTATCTAGCTGTCCCGCTCTCAGCGATGTGAGACAACAGAGAGAGCGATATACGCTTCAACCACTTCACTGAACCTTCGCCTACATGACGGCGAGGATTGCCGAGTGAACCAAACAAAGACTAATGGCAGTCAGTGGACATCTATCTATATATATAAAATAAAGTCGTGTTAGTTACACTATTTATAACTTAAGAAGGGCTGAACCGATTTGGTTGAAAATTGGGGGGAGGTAGCTTAGAACCGGGAGACGGACATATTATGATACTTTTTACCCCGATCCTGTTGGTCGCGTCGCTATATAGAGGGTGTTATAGTTTGTATGAAATACTGAAATTACGCGAATGAAATCGCGGGGCGTCCACTAGTAAAATATATTTTTGTCTTTTTTTCTGATAAATTTTAGTTTTCGCAAACATAACAACATTTCAAATTAAATATGGGAAAAACAATACTTTACTGAGCGTCTTTGAAGTTGGTAATACACAATTAGACCAACACACCTCGTTGTCTGCAACGCTTTAGGGATGTGTTTTGTGTCGGGGTCGAATTGTTTTTTTTTTGTTCCGAGGCTTTGACCTGCTGTAATGGACTAGATAGTATACACAGTAAACATACACATACATACACTTCACGCCTGTCTCCCAGAGGGGTAGGCAGAGACTACAGATCTCCATTTATCACGATCCACGATTCATCTACATTCATACATCTTTTCATACATGACCTCCGGTTTCGAGTACTTTTCACGCCACCTTCGGCCAGGACATCACCAATCTGGTCTGTATATGTCCTTCTGGGGCGACCTCTACTCACCCGGCCCATTACATCACCCATATAAATCTCTTTCGTAAATCGACTTTCATCCATTCTCTCCATATGCCCAAACCACCGAAGCATGCCCTTTTCAATCTTGGTCACTACGTCTTCCTTCAAACCGCAACTTTTACACAGTAAACTTTGTCTTAAATGGGTATTTCCGCATCCATCTGTATACTACCTGTAAAAGGACCCCGAGCAACGGTCTTACAAACGTTGTTGGACTCGGCAATACGAACAACTTTTACTATGGCGACAGTGCGGGGAAATAAAAAAAATCCATCTTCCTACGCAAAAAAATGTCTGTCTTGTATGGAGATGAAACATTTTTTTAATTTCCCCGCATTATTTCCATAGTAAGAAGACCTCGTTTAAGGACACGCGGTGCATTGAACGTCGCGTCGACCGCCACATTAGTGATCCTTTTCGACGGTCGATGAATTCAAAATATATGAGCGTCGAGCCCTCATATGATGCGACGCGCATCGACGCCGCATGTCCCTAATTGAGGCCTTAAAGTATGATTTAGTACCTCAATACTGACTTTCCACAAAATGTCTACTAATTTAAAAAGGTCCTATAACTTGACCCGCTATGACAACGATGTCATATTTGCTTCTCACAAATCACCGAATGCCGACTATTGCCAACAACCGTTCATAGCCTTTAATAGTGGACGCCCCGCGATTACATTCGCGTAGTTTAGTACCTGCATCCCAAATTTTAAGGGTCTTGAGCCGTTTATTATTTCATACAAAAGAATTTTCCCGTTTATTCCCGTTCCCGTGGGAATTTTAGGAATTCCTTTCTTAGTGCACCCCTAGGATACCTAAGCTACGTCCGTACCAAATTTCAAGTGTCTACGTTTCGCCGTTTGGGCTGTGCGTTGATATGTCAGTCAGTCAGCTTTTCCTTTTATATATTAAGATAACAATAAATCAAAAAGTCGGCATTCGGTGATCTCTTGTAAGTAAATTGACTAATGTTGGCATAGCGGTACAAGTTGTTCGAAATTTTAAATAAGTAGTCATGATATAAAAACATATTGAAAAAAATTGGGTCCTTCTAAACTCGGTATAGGTATTAAATGTTTAAAACGGGTATTATAGCGCGAAGATTAACAAAAGATAAACATTCAGCTTACCTTCCTTGTTTGAATGCTTATCTGTGGTTAACCTTCGCGCTGTAATACCCGTTTTGAACATTTAATATCGGTATAAGTGTTGCCGGAGTCTGTGTTTCATGCGCAGTACGGTCTGAAGGTCTTTAAGTCGCGGGTGAATAGGTACCTAAAGAACAAGTGTGTTTCTTTGTAGACCACATCGCTGCTTAACATCAGGCAGGATGTTGGTTCATAGTAACAAAAAAAAATCATTTGACGGAATCAGCCAGCGAGCACCAGCGGATGTGACGTGATTGTGCACTTTTGATCGACATGCTTTTGTGTTGGCAACAACAAAGTGTGGGTAAGCTTGTGGCACCGACGCCTTTACAGTAAATACTGTTGTGAAATACACGTTTTCAGTAGCTGGATTTATTTTAATGCAACTTCATTTCTGTGTTTCACCTACATACGAGTTCCTGAAGAGATCTTTTGGTGGCGAAGCGCACTTACGTGGGATTTTAATACATACATACATACACTTCACGCCTGTCTCCCAGAGGGGTAGGCAGAGACTACAGATCTTCATTTGTCACGGTCCTGACATACCCCTTTCGTTTCATCTACATTCATACATCTTTTCATACATGACCTCCGGTTTCTAGAACTTTTCACGCCACCTTCAGCCAGGACATCACCAATGTGATCAACATATGTCCTTCTGGGGCGACCTCTACTCACCCGGCCCATTACATCACCCATATAAATCTCTTTCGTCATTCGACTTTCATCCATTCTCTCCATATGTGTCAAATTACAGATTTTAATGTTGTGTAACGATATGCCTGTGTGGATAACGTTGCTGCCGCTGTACATGGCGGTTCGTTTACATTGGTCAGTATGGGAAAGTCTAAAACTATAAGACATAAGAAGTTTTGTTCTTAGGAACCATGTCTTATATTTTGATAACAAGAAAAACTGCATTCTTTCATTAAAAGTTAAAGGAAGTGACCACTTTTTTAAGGTAACAATAACAGTTTATTTTTAAAAAGTTCACACTTCCAACTCCTACTATAATAAATCATGTTTCACAAACATTTGCTTCTTAAGACTTATGGTATCGATCTCTAAATAGAAATATTTTTTTTTCTTTATTTATTTGGGAACTTTGGTGCACATAGTGACCATGCCAGTCCCATCATACCCTTATAACTAAATTTAACAATTTCCTATAACTTACAATACAATATAACTACTTATCTAAACAATACAATACTGATAGATTCTCAGGTATTAGTTGATATTTTAAAGTTAAACAACAATCGAGCCGCTCCTGAAGTTGGAAATGCTAAAATACTGAGGAAAATTCCCACATCATATTGATTTAGGAAGAATTTTTGCCCTAAATCGTGCCTATTACTGGTATTCCGGACACAATCCATCAGGAAATGTTGTAAATTTTTGTGCATTAGATAAGTAGGATTTTTAGACTTATATTATTTTTTCTTTTAATGTAATTAAATAATTATACACTGCCTTTCTGTGTTAGCATGTAAGTGAGTCAGCATTTACTATGTTTTTATTAAGTTTTATTTTAATTTATAACTTTTACTATAGTCTATGTCTTGTTGTAATCACAAATAAATAAAAATAATGTTCACCGGGTATATAGGGGCGAATATAATCAAAGAGCGTCTGCGGTCCAGTTGGTCGGATCCTTGACTTATAACCGGGAGGTCCCGGGTTCGAGTCCGGCTACTGGACGTGTACCAATGGGACTCTTTTGAGAGCCTATGTACGCAACGCAACGCTCGTACGGTGAAGGACAACATCGTGATGAAACCCCCACACCACAAGGTGTGTGAACCCTATAACGGCGATGGGCTCACCCCCTGTCACGTTGGGTTAAATACGCTTTGTGAAACGTGGGTAATTAGCAAGTGGGTAATTAGGAAAGTGAGCTTTAGCAAGTGCCTCTGCCTACCCCGCTTTGGGATTAAAGGCGTGAAGTGTATTTTTTTTTATAATCAAAGACAAGCTCGAGCGTACCTTTGTTATTTTATATACCCGGTGAACAATATTGAGTTATGATGTCTGTGCGCGTTTCATTAAAAAAATATGTATTATGACATTTTGCCCGTGCCATAGTAAAAGTTGTTCATATTGGCGAGCTCGAAGTTTTTAAAACCATTGCCCGGGGATACATACACTCGTTAGAAAACATTCCGGGTCATAAATAAAACTTAAACAAATTATAATATAATTCTGAAAGTAACAATATTGAATTAAATACAAGAAAGCAATAATAGGTATTAAAAGTTTAAAACGGGTATTATAGCGCGAAGATTAACCAAAGTTAAGCTTTCAGCTTACCTTCGTTGTTTGCCCGACGTTTCGACACAGTTACATGTGCCGCGGTCGAGCTGACTGGTTTGGTTAATCTTCGCGCTATAATACCCGTTTTAAACATTTAATATCATGTCAATGCGAGATCCTTAAAAAAATAATTAATTAACATCATCAGCCCATACTTGTCCTCTGCTGGACATAGGCCTCTCCAATTGCACGCCACTGTGATCTGCTTTCGGCTTCTCGCATCCAGCTTCTGCCAGCCATCGTGCGTATATCATCAGTCCACCTTGCCTGAGGGCGTCCTACACTCCGTTTGCCGAGACGCGGTCTCCAAGAAAGCAATACTTTGTGACTTTTCTTCTAGCTTTTTTATTGCCTTTAAAAAACAGTTTATTTTTTTACTCAGACGAATGTAGTGACTATCGACAGCATAAATCTGAGAACCATATCTGATAAAATTCACTGTCCATTCCTGGGGCACTGGTTCGGACTACATGTGGCAGGTTAACTTGGCACATGGGGTCCGTGGACCCAATCAATAAAACTGCAAATATATTATTATACTACTAACATATTTCTAAGTCCTTTACTAACACTATGGATCTTTGGTCTGAAAATAAATGTTTATTATTATTATTATTACAAATGGTGTTTAACGTGAATGAATGCCGTGAAAGAAGGTATCAATTCTTTATTCTTCGATTCTTTATACGAATGAAAAGGGTCCGGAATCTGTGACGGCGATCTACGTCAGCGCTAAGGGGACAGTAAAACGACCTCCGGGAAGGTTTGGATAACTAAATAGAGGTTACAAAATCCAATTTGTGAAGGTAAATAAGAATATTCGCGACTAAAACGTTTAGTATTCCCACGGCAACGTATCCAATTTCAAAAATAATCTACACGTTTCCAAGCAAACGCTCATTGTATAGTCCGTTCAAAATTGGAACCTACATCGTGATATTGTTCTAAATTGGCTGAAGGACACTTGTACATATTATTGTTATATATTTATTTCAAGTCGTTTTACAATTTGAAATTTTAATAAACATAATCCTTAAATAATCAAATCCGCTAATGCTTCGTTGACAAAATATTAATAGTCACGTCAAAATAATTCTAATCTTATATATAAAAATCAAAGCCACTTTTCGTTGTCATGCCATAACTCCGGAACGGGAACAAAGACTTTCATAGGTGATTATTACTTTGTATGGCTCAAATAAACGTGTAAATATGAAATGACAATTTCATAATAAATCTACGATTTTGAGCCTGGGACACGGGCGTCCCTGTATGCCTTAAAGGTAGTAAAATGTGTATTTTTTTACTTGTTTTTAATTTCAACATGTAGGTACTTATAGAAATGATGTTTCGTAACAAAATTTAACCTAGATAAATAGAAAATAAAACAATGTAGTAAAATATATAATACATTTTTAATGAAATTCAATAAAACAATTTATATTAGCGGTGAAACAGAAAAATGCTCATTTACAAGTAACACATAATATGTTGTTTGTTCTGTTCTCTGTGCGTGATTTGGCACATTGTACACACCTTTTTCTTATATTTAATTTCAACATCGTATGAGACGGTGCTCCACGTTTTCGAGCATATTAGAGCTATTTGACGGCAGGAGAAATTGGCGATGAGCGATCGAGAGACCAGTGATAGCAGTCCAGAACCCACAACCTCCCAATTGGAAGTTCATTCATCTACTGGGCCATAAATGTTTTTACCTAATCTATTATATCCATATACTTTACAAATATAAAAATAAATGTTGTAAATGTTTGTATTTCTCATAACTTCGAAAATGGTCCAAATTGGATTAACTTTCTTAATAGTCTGGACAAGGTTTGCGTGGAGGCAAATAATCAGAGATCAGACCGAAAAAGCTAATACCAAAATTAGTTTTGCGACGTCGACAGAAAAATATACCAGCTAGTACTTAACCGTATTGAATTACATATTTAGTTAAGTATCATCAAAAGATATTACTATCTCATATTCAACAATAAGAAGCGAAATATCTGCTATAATACAAAAAATACGCCATTTTTTTCCACGGACCAATCATTCTGAATGGCTCGAGGGCAAAAAATAATCGAATTATATCCATCGGTATCGAATTTTCTCTTATAGTATAATTAAACAGAGGAAAATAATCCGAGAAACACAGTATCTTCACAACAGTATCTTCCGTGATTCATTAAAATGGGAACGAAAAATGAAAATAAATGTAGCAACCTACCACGTACCTACAGAAAGACTCCTTGCCAGCTAGATTAAAAACCCAGCAGTTGTTACAAAGGAGGTTCGCGATTCAAAATGGCCGACCTCAGCCATTTCTAATAGCAGTGATGGCTGGAAATGAGGTGTCAGTTGACAAAGAAGAAAAAGGTTCGTTGTTGTGGCGCGCAATTTTCTTTTTTTTTTCAGGGATTTGTTTTTTTCTTGCCAGTAACACGTCACTCTTTGACATTCGTATTCATAAGTATCTATAGCGCTACAAAGATCTTATGGCGCGTGAAAGTTGAATATTAAATAAGATTTCTTAGAACTTAAGCAAGTGCCTCTGCCTACCCCGCTATGGGATTAAAAGGCGTGAAGTGTATTTATTTATTTCTTAGAAGAAAAACCTAGTATTTCTTTATTTCTTGAATTTGTAATAAGTGGTTTGATTATGCTCGTAATGTGATATTGCATTATCAGGCATAGCATCTTAAGTTTGTTACAAATGTTTTAGGCGTGCGCTAAGAGATTCTTGTAGCGTTGTATGTATCACTATTACTTATGTAATTTGTCAAAGGATAAAAATAGGACATTGGTCTACTATGGGAATGCTAGGCCCTAAGTAAGAAAGCAGCTACTTACGTAAATAAATGCTGATCCCACAATTACCTACAAATAAAGGACAAGATTAGTAGAGACACAATTTCAGCACTATTTTCTTACTACTTTATTATACTACTAAAAAATATAACTTTTTGTTTTCACTACATAGTATAAAACAAAGTCTCTATACTTAGATCTTTAAACTTTAAAAAAGGTTTATAACCACGGATTATGGTGCGGTTTTCTCTTTCTCTCTTTTTCGGACTCAGTGCTAAAGCATTTGTAACCACCAGTAATGGGAAAGACCGATGGGCGTGGAGGCATGCCAGGATATAAAAAAAACAAAAAAACAATGTAAATTATAAGACGACAATTATGCAAACAATTAAGAAAGGAAAACAAACATTATATGTAAAATACATGAATACAATCGCAGATAAATACTGTTAATAATATTAATTATGTTAGTTAATAATGTTAATACTGTTAATAGTATTGGCAAAACCACGTTTACCGGGTCAATTCATTTCATCATTCATTATTAAAATAATACAGGTCTTCAGGACTCACTTAAATCTTTACTTGATTCCCGAGCTGAATTCAGGTTTTTTTTACATGTATGAATGCAGTTTTTTCTTCTTATTAACCACCTACCACCTATTTCTGTCCTTTAACCACCTACGTGCGGTCACAGAGACCGCTACTAAATTATTGCGATTATTTTGGGATCTATAAGAAATGAAAGTTCGGTTTAATTTAAGCGTTACAAATCAGCAAAAGTATTATAA
Source organism: Conopomorpha cramerella (assembly GCA_012932125.1). NCBI lineage: Eukaryota > Metazoa > Arthropoda > Insecta > Lepidoptera > Gracillariidae > Conopomorpha > Conopomorpha cramerella. Next base: position 25,625 of record SJJU01002756.1, on the reverse strand, counting down.
AAATGTAGTATCGTCTATGAAATAAGGAATATCACACCAAAAATAACTAAATGAGATATTTATACCAAAATACTTATTTTTTAATAATTTGAATAAACTAAAAATAAAATCAAATAAAATAAAACTAAACAAAAAATAAAAATTTAAACAAAATTTCAAAGCCTCAACTTTAACATTTTTTCGCGGCAGTAATAACACATTTTTGCGAACACTTCAAACAAATAGGTAATTTAGACACGAAACATAGGTAAGCCGTTTTGAGTTTGTTGTTTGGATCACACGTAAAGCATGTTTTACTTTAAAACAGTAAAAATAAATAATTATAACAAAAGAAAGTAAAATAATAAAGTCACACAATCACCTACGAGCGGTCACGGAGACCGCTGGCGTATTTATTTTACTTACTCTGACCAAACTCGCGACACAGATTGGTGTGTAGAAAAGGTACATGAATGCGCTCTGATATACGCCACTCACACGCGGAAATATTTAAATTTGAAAATCGTTGCGGTCTCTGAGACCGCAGGTAAGACAAAATTTGTTCAGAATTTCTCATACTGGCCGAATATGTCAATGAGTCACACTGGATACCTACTTACTTACATTTTGTATATTCTTAAACCGTTAAGTTGAATCCTAAAATAATAAGGAACATTTTTAATGAAAACAACCTCCACAGCTAATCAAAGTATCACGAAAACGTTACGAGTCGAAAATAAAACGAATTACTTAAGGCTAAATCCAAAAGTCCGCTCCTTCAAATTTTCTCAAGTGAAAAAAATAAACGTTAGATATTTTTTTTTCGGGATAATGAGTCTATTCACTTCATTAGGCTTTAAGGGATGGCCTTTTAGTATATTCAGTAGTGGCGCCGTGCCAATGATTAGTAAAAGTGAACGCGCTTGGCGAAATAAGACACGGTTGACCGTGGCTTGTATCATAGCTTGGAGCATTAATTGGTGCTAGGTATACAGAGTCTTAGCCGTGTGGTGACGGCGAATAGAATACATGTGTCACCACCCCAGCCCAACTTTTCCCGTCATGGGGGTCGTAAGAGGCGACCGAGGGAGCTTTCCAGAGAACGGGCAGCAGCGCTCTCTGTGAGTTAAGAGCAGGGAAATGATGATGAAATTGACATGGGTAAAATTGCAAAAGGCGATCTGCCTCAGAGCGATCTCTTCTGGGTAACCATATGTACACGCCTAGATATTCTAATTACACTCAGAATCTAACCCACAACCTCCACAAGTACACTACAGATGCTCTAAATAAAACAAAAAATAATACACTAAGTACGCATTTTCATCCCAAAGCAGGGTAGGCAGAGGCACTTTCGAAGCAAATACCCACAGTCAACGTTAGCCCATCGCCGTTATAGGGTTCACACACCTTGTGGGGTGCGGGTTCATTCACGATGTTGTCCTTCACCGTATGAGTGCTGCGTTGCGTACAAAAGAGTCCCATTGGTACACGTCCAGTAGCCGAACTCGAACCTACGACCTCCGGATTGCAAATAAGACCAACTGGCACACAAGTGCTCTCTCACATTACAAGTAAAACACAAAATAAATAATGTAAGCACCAACAAAAGAAACTACATAATTCAATTAATTATTATTCGAAGGTACCTTTTTTTTTCGGTAAAATACGTAGCTAAATCATCCATTTTTATAATGTTGGCTCAACAAAACATCCGAACCAAACCCCCGAACAAATTAGGACATCGAACACAAAGTCAATAATCCGGATTTTTATTAAAACTCCAGAACACGCGTAACGAGTATAAATGATCAAGTGCATTATTGTTTTATGTACGAATGGTTCCGTACGTTTTATTTATTAACTAGCTGACGCGGCAAACATTGTTCAACCTATAAACATTATTATCAATGTTTCTCTGCGATTATAATTAATTATATTTGCTTTAGCAAGTGCCTCTGCCTACCCCTCTTTGGGATTAAAGGCGTGAAGTGTATTTTTTTATAATTAATTAATGAATGAGTATGATTATTGCACACAGTACATCACAAATGTCAAAATTTACAATGGAAAAATGTCAAAAGGCGACGTTATCGCTCATATGCATGGTTTATACCTTCCCCAATAATCATTATATCTACTAAAGAAAATTAAAGACTAGTCGTGTGGTGCAGTTGCGTGCCACTGCCTACCTTAATATTTTGGTCATCCGACCTAATAATAGAGTTATTGCTAGATCCTTTCTTTGTTATACTCACGACATAGGCTAACGGAGGTCCTGTGTTTTGCGGGTGAGTAGATAGGTAGGTATGTGCCTACATTTCGTAAAGACAAGTTACCTATACATAGACATAGTTGTCAATCCTTGGGGATTACTGCCTACCTTGTCGTAAAAGCCAGTGCACGCCAATGGTGTGGTGACGGCGATAGATTACAGGTGTCATCACACCAGCACAACCTATTCTTGTCGTAGGGATTAACAGCAACAACAGGACAACAGCGCTCTCTGTAAGTTAAACCACAAACACCACCGCGATCGCCAACCCGCCTGCTAAGCGTGGCGGTTATTCGCATTTCCCCCCAAATGACTGAAATCATTGGGGAAAGCCCTCATCCAGCAGTAGACGTTAGGTGGCTAATGATGAAAGAAAATTCGTTGCGTAGTTTTAAAGATGTAAGCATACGTAGGGACAGACAGCGGGAGGCGACTTTGTTTTATACTATGTATTGGTTCTAGAAAATTCTCACCTTAAAATGCTCAAACAAAAAAATCCACCCCAACGTCTTTCTTAAAGCAAAATATATGGTATGCACCATTGTGCCAATTTTTCCATTTGATACCGGTTTCTCTTTTTATACACACATCAAAAGTGTCTAGGGATCAAGTACATTTTAGAAGATTGCAATCAAGAATATATTTTACAAAAACTGAATTCATTCATAATTTATTTAAAATGTGGTGATAAGTCATTGACACGGGCATGGGGAATCAGGTAGGAGACCAATGCAGAAGATTAGATTTGATTTAAATAAATTAGATTTTTTTTAGAGCTAAACTTGTTCTTTATCCCTAGATACATTTGATGTGTGTATCTTTTGAGTTAAATTGTTATTTATTAAGTACAGTAAAGGTTCTTCTGGTTAGCTGTTTAACCACCATTTTGTTATTTATAAAGAAAATTTTACAGTGAACGAATGTTGTTCTTCCTAAATCGGGATTTAAGGGGCTTTAGGTAGGATTTGGACAACTTTCTTTTAAATATGGAAATCAATTTACTTCTGGATCCACTGTCAGTTTACTAGTAAAAATACCCTGCTACGCAGTAAGGGACTGGAGATCTTAATAATTTGACTTGTTTTATTATACACATCAGTTTTTGATTGCAAGTATATTGTTAACAGAATACAACCCATGTTGGCCTTCTCTGGCACATTGGGAGGCGGAACGCTCCTTGAAGACGTATTATTATAATTGTCTTGTCCCCTTAGCAACAGTTTCGTACATTTTATTTCGCTAAGTTCTGCTTTGAAGCGGACTATTTTAAGGCTAGCGAACTGTAAATATTGAACTATGGGTGTAATATTAATTTTATTATTTTGATTACAAATACACAATGTGTCAATTAAGTATTGACAGACATTTTTTCTTTTAAATACTAGTGGTCTGTTATACCCACATCAATGTCTGTCGTGAAAGAGATTAGTGAAATTTTAAACACATAGTACGAATTCTTATCGAAATGTGGGACTATTGTATGTGTGTGGTTTATAAATTCTTCACTGATGACACTATCATAAAGTTTCTGCGTATTTTACATTAGTCAAAAAGGCTGGATTAATTGGTATGGATTTCAATCTTACGCTACGTAGGCTATTTTTTGGCTGACCGTACATACATATCTAAGCGTTATCGTTTTGATAATTATAAGATCTTATAAATTAGGTTATTATGTGCAAATATCGCTCTGAAGATACTAGGATAGCCATATTTTATTTTAAGAAGTCTTAATATAAAAGCAAGTTGAGAACTGGAATTTAATATTCGAAGCATAAAACCCAATTCAAAAGGAATAAGAAGAAAAATAACAGATTGTTGATGATTAATGTTGTGTGATGAAATAGTTACTTTTTGAGGGTTGTTGCGGATTCGTATCAAACCAGTGAAGGCTGCATCCGCCGCATCACTCGTGACCACGACGCATGCAACTGCGTCGAAACGTCAAGTAAAATAACAAAGGTAAACTCGAGATTGGCTTTGATTACATTCGCGTCTATATACCCGCCACCCGGTGAACAATATTGATTCATAATGTCTGTGAGCGTTTCATTAAAAAATTATCTAAAAAGAACAGATTCTTCAAAGCGTAGATTTTATTTTACTTTTTTATCTGTGGAACCCTAGAAATTCTGTATCGAAACCGAATGCTGCATGACTAACATCGCCATTATTACGAAACAAACGGTCTGGATAAATTTTTGCTAACTCATTTCGTGAGTGTATTTTTAATCTGTTTGTTTGTTTGTACATTAGAGCTCAAAGGTTGCTCTCTCAGTTGGTAAATGGTAGACAGTAAATAAGGCTGTCTCTTCTAGAAGTAACAATAAATAATGAATAAATGAATGTGATATTTAGGATAATAAGGGTTTTTCTTATAAAAAAATCTATAAGATGCGATGGAATGAAACTTCGGAATACTGTATCAGTTTCTGGCACATAGGTACATAGCAGTGGCGTGCACACCATATAAACAAAAAGACACTGCCTACCTTAGTATTTGGCTACCCGACCTAATAATAGAGTTATTGCTATATAATTTTTTGTTGTACTCACGTCATAGGCTGACGGAAGTCCTGTGTTTTGTGGGTGAGTAGATATATTATACTATATTTCGTAAAGACAAGTCAGGTGTCAATCCTTGGGATTACTGCCTAAACTGTCGTAAAAGCCAGTGCACGCCACTGGTACATAGTACGGGATATCCTGGTTTGAGGTCAGGTGACCGTGTTTAAAATATCCCGGGATATCTGTATCAAATGTCTTGAGATGGTTATTCTATTACTCAAGGGATTGTTGGCAATAACTTTACCTCTCGTCACTAATTTCTTTTAAATATAAGAAAAAGACAATTTTAGGTTACAGGTTTTCTATTAATTCTTAGGAGGAGTTTTGTTAAAAAAAGCACCTGCCAAAGTAGATGAGAGTTGATCCTTTGTGGACAGTTTTGTTTTAAGGAAAACAAATCATTCGTTGGACGGAAGACCAATCACGTGCCGCGATTGTTGGGATGTTTGTTGTTAAGAATAGCTTCACATCTCGAAGTGTAAACACTACTACACACATCAAAAGTGTCTAGGGATCAAGTACATTTTAGAAGATTGCAATCAAGAATATATTTTACAATAACTGAATTAATTCATAATTTATTCAAAATGTGGTGATATGTCATTGATGCATGGGGAATTAGGTAGGAGACCAATTATATTTGAAGAAGATTATATTTGATTTAAATAAATGAGATTTTTTTACAGCTAAAAATGTTCTTGATCCCTAGACAGTTTTGATGTGTGTAGTATGAATTAGTTTTATTCGAGATCTTGATACAACGAGTCAGCAAGCCGTCGGTATTTCCCAACATCGAAGATTTCAAGAAATTCGACTTAACCAGTTCAGGAATTTCTTATTCACGCAATAGGCATTGTATTTCAAAAAGGTGACTCCGTTTCATTTTCTACCAGAATTGAACTTTGCCGTCTTTCAGCGAATTCAATTAACCTAACAATCGTGCTCTCTATACCAATAGATAGGTACCTATTGAAACAAACTTGATTTCTATTTGGTGGATTCAGCGCGCCCCCCGTCCCATCGAAACTTTCACGAAACCCAATCAATTGTCAGGTCTCGGAACAATGGCAAAGTCAATATTTACTGTAATCAGTCGCCGAAAGTTAGCTTCGAACTCGCTACGTGCGTCCAATGAGCGATTCTGTTTGTATCATGTACCTAACTCACGCAACGCATTCGGTCGGCGCGTGATCTCAACACGTGCGGGTAGATTTAGAAAACAATCTACCAACGCCCGAGTGAAAGTTTGTTAGGCGGAAACGTGTTTGATTCGCGCGTCTGATTAGTTATCTCTTTACAAACTACTTATGTATACATGAAGTTTCAAACATACTTCGTGTATAAGGTGCCCGAGCAATGGTCTTCGAAACGTTGATGAAATTGGGAAATTAAAAAAAAAAGCAAATCCTTGCATTCTAATCATAGTAATAGTTATGCATATTGTCAAATCCAGCAATCTTTCTAACACTACGTCCTCAGGGAACGAATTCAATGCGATCCGACACGATGCGGCCGATACTAAATGAATGTACCAAGTGTCAAACTGTATGGATCGTGCTGGATCGGATCGCACTGAATTCGTTCACTGAGGACGTAGGTTAAGAATATTGCTCGGGGTCGTTATACACGCAGTATAAGGTCGAGGTTACGGACCACAAATGTACAGTAACATCTACTATATAACAATAAGTCGGGTTTTCCTCCCTGACGCTATAACTCCAGAACGCACGAACCGATTTCCACGGTTTTGCATTCGTTTGAAAGGTCTCGGGCTCCGTGAGGTTTATAGCAAAGAAAATTCAGGAAAAAAATCAACAGAAAAGCGGGTAAACGAAACGAACCCATCTGGTGGCGAAACGGAGTTCGCCGGGTTTGCTAGTAGTGTATAAATACACAGATGCTACACATCATCAGAATATGATGAGAAGGCCTATGATGATGTTGTTATACAGGGTGGAAAAAAGTTATGGGCCCTGGAGGGGAACTGCTTTAAATCCTTTAGTTAGCTTATTTTACTGAAAGGAAACATTCCTTTATTTTGAAAAGGAAACAAAACTGCATTAAAACAATTTTTAAATTTTGCTAGTAGGTATCAACCGGGAATCGTACCGACTAAAAATAAAAAAATCTTATTTATTTATTTAATACTTTATTGCACTAAAAGTACAAAGGGTGGACTTAATACTAAAGTATTATCTACCAGCCAACCTCACAACATGGGAGAACATAAGTGCGGGTCAGTATTATAAACATACACCAGTAAATCAAATTACAATACAAAGAAAAAGAAGAAAATTTTACAGTGAGTACAAACGTTCACAGAAACTTTAAATACATACAAATAACTTAAATACATCCTAATAGTCACACATAGATACAAACTACAAACACAGATATAAATAATAAATACATATATATTACATTCTTCTCCAGGGCCATAACTTTTTTCCACCCTGTATACTATGGAGGTTCATTTGGAGGTAATCACTAAAAAGTTTTAAGTCCTTTTTGTGTTATTTACCTTATCTTTACCATCATTACAGGGTCTACCTGTTTTATTTCGATATAAAGAAATGCTCGTAAAAATATTTACAGGTAAGTTTTAAAAAAGTTTAAAAATTAAGTGTAAACTCTCAATGAATTATTTAATTTACTAACAAAGTAACACACACACACTTCACGACTTTTAATCCCAAAGCGGGGTAGGCACTTGCTAAAGCAAATGCCCACGGTTTACCGGGCGTACTCAACCCAACGTGACAGGGGGTGAGCCCATCGCCGTTATAGGGTTCACACTCCGATGTTATCACGATGTTATCCTTCACCGTACGAGTGTTGCGTTGCGTACATAGGCTCTGAAAAACAATCCCATTGGTACACGTCCCGTAGCCGGACTAAACCTGCGACCTCCCGGTTACAAGTCAAGCATTCGACCAACTGGACCACAGACGCTCTGAACTAACATGCTATACAAAAATAATTAATTATTATATAAAAATAAGTCGGGTTTTCCTTCCTGACGCTATAACTCCAGAACGCACGAACCGATTTCCACGGTTTTGCATTCGTTGGTCGGTGAGGTTTATAGCAAAGAAAATTCAGGCAACAGAAAAGCGGGAAAATCTTTTTTTTACATACAGCGCCATCTCTGATACATAGCATGTACTACAAAACAATTATTCCATTGAATAAGTCCAGAGAAGTTTCGTACGTAGAGAAAATTAAAAAAACGTGGCATCCACTGCTGGACACAAGCCACCCGATATTATATTTATTTTATATGTTTTTATATTAATAGTTAAGACAGAACAACATCTGTCGGGTCCACTAGTTAACTATAGTTTACTCTAACTAAAACTACAGAACATAATTACATCAGGAGTGTTCTCTTTCATTAGAAAATATTTTGACATATCTGTCCTAAACTTAAATAACACTAACGAGGCGAAATCAATCATACTTTATTCGCACTCAATTACGGAGGGAAACAATAAGATTGTTTCAAATCTCAAAGCATTAGACAACCCGTCACATTTCCACCAATCATTCAAATCGTCCCTGAAACGCGGTGCCGCTTCGACCTAAATTACGTTTCGTCCATTAGTCGAGATTGTCTCTCGTCACATTTTGTCACAAAAACTTTTGAGATCCGCGCGAATGAATGTGCCCGCTCGTTTTTGTCGTGTCGGCTTCTTGTCACTTGAGAGAAACGCCATAGAGCTCAGCTTGTGTAAGTGTGCGCTCACAATTCACTTCATGGGTAATTACCAACAACACAAATTAAAAACCTCATTTACCTATTTTTAGAATGAGTGCAACTAGGCTTTCACACACTTGAAATGAACCTACCTTTTTCCGTCCGCGAAGGAGACTGCCGAGCGGGAGCGGGAGACGTCGGACACCTCAAGGTCCAGGGTCCGACAGTGTAGTTCCGGGCGTTTAGACAAGAATAGGACTACGGTATCCCCTGCCTGGCGTATAAGGGGTACTTGGGATCGTGGGTGTCGGAGTGGGGTCCCCGGCACCTGCCTATACGGCCCCGAGAAGGGCGGCGGTTACCCTATGACCTGGTAACCGCCGTCAGCGTTGGAGGTCGCTGGGGCAGACACGCCGCCGTCTGCCCTGAGCCGGGGTCCGAGTGCCGGACAGATCGCTTGGGCGGGTCCTGACGCAATTCCTTCGGGTACACCCGGGACCCGCCCTGCTCGCGACACGGAGGTCATCGTGGGGGTTTAGTCGGTAACAGTCCGACACTACCTCGTTCGCTGTCCCCATGGCCGCGGGGTGTCCATGAGGATTCCCCCACGTACAAAAAAAAAAGCATCGAGTTGTAAGTCCTTGCTTTTTATGGAAATAAATAATTATTACACACATCAAAAGTGTCTTGGGATCAAGTACATTTTAGAAGATTGCAATCAAGAATATATTTTACAAAAACTGAATTATTTCATAATTTATTCAAAATGTTGTGATAAGTCATTGATACAGGCATGGGGAATTAGGTAGGAAACCAATACAGAAGATTAGATTTGATTTAAATAAATTAGATTTTTTTTAGAGCTAAAACCGTTCTTGGTCTCTAGACACTTTTGATGTGTGTAAATAAAATTATAGAGCCTCTGTGGTCCAGTTGGTCGGATATTTGACTTGTGATCGGGAATTCGTGGATTCGAGTCCAGCTACTGGACGTGTACCAATGGGACTGTATTTCAGAGCCTATGTAAACAACGCAACGCTCGTACGGTGAAGTACAACGTCGTGATGAAATCCGCACGCCATAAGGTGTGCGAACAGCCCATATCACGTTGAGTTAAATACGCTTGGTGAACCGTGGGAATTTGTTAAGCAAGTGCCTCTGCCTACCCCGATTTGGGATCAAAAGACGTGAAGTGAATTTTTTTATTTTATTTTAGTTAAATAAACTCATGCTCAAACACTAATGGGGAATTTTATTTGATGTTTTTCTGTCACTGTCAAAGTTTGTTTGGAAAGTATAACAGTAATGACAGTTCTCCGCCCGAAAATTTGTCAGAATAACGTCACAGAAAATTCCCCATTGGTAACAATTTATGTACCTACCTACTTCTTGGATACTTATGTCACTTCAGACAAGTAACACTTAACACAATATTGATCAACGAATTTATAAATTCTGATATACACACATCAAAAGTGTCTAGCGATCAAGAACGTTTTTAGCTCTAAAAAAATCTAAATCATTTAAATCTTCTGAATTGGTCTCCTACCCAATTCCCCATGCCTGTATCAATGACTTATCACCACATTTTGACAATAAATTCAGTTTTTGTAAATATATTCTTGATTGCAATCTTCTAAAATGTACTTGATCCCTTTTGATGTGTGTAAAAGCCACCATAAGTTTGATATTAAAGATTGATTAAACATTGTGTTCACCTCCAAACGGCAAGAGAGCCAGAGGCCGTCCCGTTCAATCATGGCGCCGAACCGTCGTCGAGAATTAACTGCGTGCCGCAGGAGTGAGCTAGAGCGTGGCCAAGAGGGTTGCTGAGGACAGGAAGAGTTCTGAGGCAGAGGGCACCCTACAGGTTTTGTTTTACTATATAAAGGGTTGGGTACGTCACACACGCAGTTATGTCGCATCTAAGAAAGGAGTCTCTATTTTCAAATACGTGCAAATTGCAATCGTTTTATCTAAATAATCAGTCTTATTTATTTTCAAAATTAAAGGAATTGTTTCTGTGACTAAAATTGCCTATCTGCATATGCAGTATTAAGAGTACTTCTTCTTCTTATAAGAAATAAATAAATAGGAACACACGAACAGTGCGTTCATATTTTAATTAAATTTTCCCGTTTTCTTCATTCATTTCAACTGTTTTCTTTCCAAACAGAGTAAGTAAGTTTAAAAGTAAAACAACAACAAAAAAACTGTAGCAAGTAAGAAATACAACATTTCATACAATAATAAATCCTTAACGAAAAATTCCAGATGCGAAAACTTTGAAGCACTCCGAACAAGTTAACTTGAAGTGCAAGCAAACCTTAAAAAAAGCAACTTTCAACAACCCTTGAGTACTGTTTCAGGGCGCTGCATTCGTATAGCACTTTTTGCTACGTCGTCGCCGACGCCGTGTAGTTCAAAAACTCTGAAAAAAAAAACGTCCCCAAGCCGAGGCAAAACAAAGTTGTCGGTAATACCATTACAGTAATGACATCGTTATACAAGACCCATGATGTTGTCTGTGACATGTCGTACTTCACAATCCGCGCAGGAGCTTGAGCTATCACCACGTGTAAATCATACACCAGAATAGATCAGATTCTACTGTGGAATTAATGTACAAGCGCTACCGTGTCGCTTTTGATACATGCCACTACATACCAAACAATGGAATGTTACACAAAGTCTTGTTACGTGTACACGAATGTTCTCTACGAGAGGTCAAAGTTGACTGGATTATTTCGGCTGAAACTATTTCGCTTTCATTCCAACACGCTGTTTTACTCTGACCTCGTATTTCTTAGTAGTGTCCTACATGTGAGAGCTCAGTTATTATTGGATAATAGTGGCTGACTTCGAGCTTTATTTGGTCGAACTATACAGTTTTTGGGTTTTAAAACTTCTTTTCCCATTTTCTACTTCTGCTTCGGGGTCTGGTTTTTGAGTCTTCGTTCAGTTTCTGCCGCAAAAATGTCATAGCAATTAAATTTAATACGTTAGTGCATTTAATGCGGTCGTTTGGGCGTGTGCACGCAACTTCTCCGCTTGCCGTTTTAGTGTTAAGTGACGCTCTGCGTGCCCCGAGTCCTTTCGCTGTTGAAAATGAAAACCGTTTGGGACTTCCCGTTTAAGTGTTGAACTTGTGTCTGATAGTCTGACGTTCTAGTTGGTTTGCGTTTGGCTTTAGAACATGAGTCGTGGGTTCATTATTTATGTTCAATCGTGTTGTTTTGTCGAACTTTATATGTATATTAGTGGCGAAGCTAGGGGGTAAGTCGGTAGTACAAGAGTAGTACAAGACAAGCCTATGCCAGGCATATTAACAAATATTTTCAAGGAAATTAACTTACGTAGGGACTTATTATAGCTCAAATAAGTAAGACAAATAAAAAATTTAAATAAGCATTGGTTAAGTGCCTATTTTTTAACCATATTACCTAACCTATAGCAACCATAGTAAATATCAAAAGTTGGTACCGAGTTATTCCGCGCGAAATTAATCAAAGATAAGCATTCAGCTGGCCGCAATTGGCGAGGCCTATGTCCAGCAGTGGACAAATATGGGCTGACGATGATGAAGCATTGAGCTTGCCTCCGTGACCACAGCACATGTAAGTGTGGCGAAACGTCGAGCAAACAACGAATGTGAGCTAAATGCTTATCTTTGATTAATTTCCCGCTGAGATATCCGGTATAAACTTTTACTCATATTTCATAATAAATAATTTTTGCTTTGAGATTGGATGTATGTGAAATGTGTCAGGATATTCAATTTCACCATTTTCGATCTTATTGCGTAGTGGATAAGCATTGATAACCATATCTGAACGTGTTTATTTCTGTGCGCACCGCCTCTAGGGTAAACCTTTTTGGTATGCGGGGTTTCTCACGATGTGATTACCTTTATGCATATGCGAGCATATTGTCCTTTTAAACGGTAATCTTTGGGACCCTGATCGATTTTCTCTGACATACGGTGTAACCTGTAATGCGGGTATTATACTACGCGACATCAAAACAGTCTACTAAGACAGCAAAGTGTATTGTGTTAGCAAGCTTGGTGTAACTAGACCGATGGATTGGATTCAACCGTGCTAGCTTGGTTGATGGCTTAATATAGCGTGGTGCAAGAAGCTTAGCACGCTTAAACAGTACAGATTTTCAGTTAGAAGTCAATACCTTATCAATCATATTCTTCTTTTCTTTCTTTTTCTTGTCCCTATTCACGGTAATGCAGGTGGTAAGCGCTATGGCGATTTTTTAATGTTTGGAAAGTAGGCCCATCTCGACAATCTTCACCGACGACGTCCGTAAATGTAGTTAGTTAGTCCGTCTTAGTTTCATACTTTGAAAAGTATGACTAAGTAATGATAGTTCTCCGCCCGAAAATGTGTCAGAAAAACGTCAAAGAAAATTCCCCATTAACAAGGTGCAATAGCTTGCTTGTTTAACGAGTTAGTCTTAGTAAGACTACCTTGATATCGCGCAGTATAATACCCACAAAAAAGCGTCTGTGGTCCAATTGGTAGCATATTCGACTTGCAATCGGGAGGTCGCGGGATCAAGTCCGGCTACTGGACGTGTACCAAAGGGACTCTTTTTCAGAGCCTATGTACGCAACGCAACGCTCGTACGCTGAAGGACAACATCTTGATGAAACCCGCACACCGTTATAGACAGATATCTGCTCAAGTTGCAATTTTGTCTCCAATATTGCTTGTGTAAAAGGGACACTGTCAGGGTTCCCCTTACTGAGACAGCATGAGACCCAGGGGACCCCGAACAAAAGAAAAAAAACAACTATTTAGGTTGTTGCTCTTTAATTAAATTAATTTTTATGTCTATACAGTTGACCTCAGGGTCGGAGTACGTGGTTACTGCTTCCTTGAATATATGATAGGTATCAATTCCTAATTCTTAAATTTGTTTAGACCTTATTTATCTACCTGCCGAGATGAGCCTTTCAATACCTCCTCGCGGACAGCCGGCGCAGTGGTGTCCGGGGAGAGGTCCCTCCGCCTCTTTGCAGTGGTTCCAGTATTCGGCGCAACGTGGCGTTGAGACCGCGTTACCAACAAAGTATCTGTTAGCTATAACATGTGTGATCCTTCGGTAGGCTATATCTGTGTGATATACCTGTGTGATCCCTGGAAGGAAAAGGACAGGTTATATTGGCCCTCCTTCTTAGAAATTATACCAGCATAAATACCAGCATAAGGATACACTGTATTTCTTACCTCCCAGCCCACACCTAGCCTTCTAAAACGTAGAAGGTTAACAATAACCTTTTGGCCACAACGTGCGCACTGTAGGAAGAACAAAGACACTCGTTAGATTTATGGAGGATTTACAATACGGAGATTGATATCGAAAACACAAGGAATACCTTGGGATCTTACCGAATATTAGGGAAAAATGCTCCTGCGCACTTGGCCCTCACTAGGCATGATGTCGGCGCTACAGTCGCATAATTATTCCCTGTAACAAAGACACAATCGGTAATCTGTCGTTTGCCAATGAGGTTATCGTCATTTATTCACAATTGCATACGAACTTACCCTTAGACTAAATAATTAGCGTTTTCTTTGCTCGTATGCATCCGCCATCGTCGACCGGCGAAAACGACAACCTCACTCTCATCCATCAAACCATTGACAGGTTTGACGTCTTTCTTTTGGCAAACGACAGATTTGAATCACCGATTCTCTCTGCCAAACGTTCCGTTTTAAAGAACGAAAAAAATGCAAAAGTGCAACGTTACAGTACCCCCCCACCCAGAAAAGTTTCGACTAGGGAGAAACAACGATGCCCTCAGCGTTCAATGTAAAAGGGAAAAACAACAAAAAAAAATATAAACACAACAACCTGTTGACCTTAAACAACTTGGTCAAGACACACTCGACAGCGATACCATCCTCGCTGGAGAAAATAAACCTCAGGTACACAATAGGTGTAACCTGCAGTTTAAACAGTCACAGCATGCGTGGCAACATTAACTGTTGCTACTGCAACACAGAAAAAAACGTGAAAACGTCCGCAGGGGTCCTACCAACCAACACGGTAGTAGACCACTGTCGAAACACAAAACCTTAGTTCAAAAATATTGAGAAGGAAAACAACTTCCCAACAACGAACGCAGGGACGTACAAAACGATCGAAAGAAAAAAATCGTACCAAGAGTACCCACTTCCCCCTGCATGTATAACAAAACACACAGGAAAAAATATTTGGTACACTCAACGCATACATAAAATATATTTAGTCCAAGGGAAATAAGACACTAGTGCGCCATACGCACTAATGCAATCACGAACGTGTTTCTACCCTCAACACGGTGAAACACAAACAAAACGTCCTAACAACTATCAGTAGGTAAATTAATGTTTCGACCAATAATCGCGGCGAAACGCCAAAATACCCACATGAAACTAACCTACAAAAACGTTTCTACCATATAACCCGGTGAAACGCAAAATACAAAAAATACAAAATGCAAAAAACACAAAAGAACCCTACCTACCTAACACAAGGTAGCATATTCAAAACTCCTGCGCTGAGTTTTGAATACGCTAGCCCTGTGAGTTTTTTCGCCTTGGCGTCGTTGGCCAACAGAAGGCTGGACCAACACGTGCGAGCACGTCCTACGGCGGTATGGATCCGGTGGAGATCCATTTCGTCCCACGCACCCATAACCATTCCGTCTACGGACTGACTCGACCCAAGGCCTCTGACCATGAAGGTTACCGTATGAACGGGCCCTACGATCAACAACATGTCTCGGCAAGTGTTGATTGTAAGACCGTTTCATTAGGTCCGGTTCCAAATCAAACTCTCCAAAAGTCGACACCAAAAATAATACTTGACACAATAGAAGGTATTACATAAAAACGGATGACCTTAGTCATTCCATTGAAGGTAATTGGTAAGGTTATAAAACCTAAAACTTTACATTCTGATCCATCAGCAACAGTTACCCGAGTCACATTATTTTTCTCCAATGGATAACCCATACACACAAACTTTTTGTGGGCATTATCACCAATAACTGACAAGGCAGCACCAGTATCCAATAACCCACAAAGTGTGGTATCCATTAGAGAAACATTCACATATGGCCGGACATCACTAACCACAGTATGTTTATTTTTGGGCAAAACTGGAGAAACACTTTTCTTGTATTTAAAAACATTGGCTATGTAGGATAACCAATCCTTCCACTCTGAGGTGCCTCTACAGTCTACAAGACTTTTCTTTACTGTAGAACCAAGCTTACACTTTGGACAGGACCTGCATGTGTATCCTACCTCCCCACATTCAAAACACTTTATTATTTTGTCAGCACTACAATCCTTCAACGCATGAGTGTCTGTCTTACAACGCTTGCAGAACACCGGTGAAGGTAGAAGGGTATTTATAGTTTTGTTCCCCTTGTCCAAATTAGAGGCAACAACAGGCACAGTGTTCCGTATTGAGCGACCCCTGTATGCAAACTCCGGAGACATTGAAGTCTTCGGAGGTTCCACAAACAGGTCTGCCTGCTGGCGAGCCAATTCAATCTGTTTGCACTTCTCCTTCAATTGGGACAAGGTGGACACCTCACATAAGGCTAAACGTTCTGAGAAATAAGGCCTAACATTGTGTTTGAGGATCTCCAACTTTTCCTCCTCAGTGATGGTCCTCTTCAACCTCGAGAACATAATATTCATCACTGAGAAATAAATGTGGACTGGTTCCTCTAAACCCTGTGTGCGAGCTCGAATCTCCCCCAT
This sequence comes from Conopomorpha cramerella, assembly GCA_012932125.1. Classification (NCBI taxonomy): domain Eukaryota; kingdom Metazoa; phylum Arthropoda; class Insecta; order Lepidoptera; family Gracillariidae; genus Conopomorpha; species Conopomorpha cramerella. The sequence goes on along the minus strand of SJJU01002756.1, from coordinate 9,331 downwards.
CAGACGGTACTGATAATCCACCGGTTCAAAATCATTTATCAATAAACTCTGCAATTCAGTCCATGAAGTGACCTGGTCCTTGACCCCACGGTACCAAATCAACCCTTGACCAGAGAACAAACAAAAAGCAGCCTTGAAAAGCGCTGCCTGACTGACAGAGTATGCAGTGGCCAATTCATGCACTGATTCCAAGAAAGAATGAGGACTGGACACCCCATCAAAAGTCAGGTTCCACTTGGAGATGCCCTTGACCGAGGAACAATCACACACCGGTTGTGTTTGCGCCATAACAGCAGTATCATGCTGGTCCCCGAGCAATAGCCCCTCCAACTGAACACCAACTGACCTCACTTTATCCTTAAGGGCAGACAAGACATTGTCATCCGTTCCCTCTGAAGGAATCCTGTCCAACCTCAAAAGGAGGTGACAATACAGGGCTCTAACTCTCCCGAACAAATACCTTTCCTTTTTTCTGGTATATTGTTTTATTTTAACAATCAATTCACCTACCTTTTCGGTGAGAAGTGGAAGCTCCAACTCAGATTGGTGCTCCAACCCTGCCAGGTCCTCCAGCTTGAAGTCCTTCAACAGCGGCTTGAGCTGTTGTCTTAACTTCTGCACAGTAGCCTCAGGGGCCTCGTCTCTAATCATAACCTCATACTCCAACTCATCTTTCAAAAGGTAGTGATAGTACACTGTATCTAGGTCCATTATTATATATGTATATATTTTTTAATTATTTCAAGGAAGCAATCACCCTCACAATATGCAGTATAACTTAAAATTTAAATATCAGACATACAGCTAAGTACACATATCAGCTACATATATATTTTTTATATCGCCTGAAGTGTAAGTAATTTAAAAAAAATCAAACATGGATGTATTCAATTACCACTTGAGATGACCTTCAAGGAAGCAGTAAGCCGCTAAAGCTGGGCGCCATTTGTCAGGGTTCCCCTTACTGAGACAGCATGAGACCCAGGGGACCCCGAACAAAAAGAAAAAAAACAACTATTTAGGTTGTTGCCTCTTTAATTAAAAATTGACATTTATTGTCTATACAGTTGGCCTCAGGGTCGGAGTACGTGGTTACTGCTTCCTTGAATATATGATAGGTATCAATTCCTAATTCTTAAATTTGTTTAGACCTTATTTCTCTACCTGCCGAGATGAGCCTTTCAATACCTCCTCGCGGACAGCCGGCGCAGTGGTGTCCGGGGAGAGGTCCCTCCGCCTCTTTGCAGTGGTTCCGGTATTCAACGCAACGTGGCGTTGAGACCGCGTTACCAACAAAGTATCTGTTAGCTATAACATGTGTGATCCTTCGGTAGGCTATATCTGTGTGATATACCTGTGTGATCCCTGGAAGGAAAAGGACAAGTTATATTGGCCCTCCTTCTTAGAAATTATACCAGCATAAGTACCAGCATAAGGATACACTGTATTTCTTACCTCCCAGCCCACACCTAGCCTTCTAAAACGTAGAAGGTTAACAATAACCTTTTGGCCACAACGTGCGCACTGTAGGAAGAACAAAGACACTCGTTAGATTTATGGAGGATTTACAATACGGAAATTGATATCGAAAACACAAGGAATACTTTGGGATCTTACCAAATATTAGGGAAAAATGCTCCTGCGCACTTGGCCCTCACTAGGCATGATGTCGGCGCTACAGTCGCATAATTATTCCCTGTAACAAAGACACAATCGGTAATCTGTCGTTTGCCAATGAGGTTATCGTCATTTATTCACAATTTCATACGAACTTACCCTTAGACTAAATAATTAGCGTTTTCGTTGCTCGTATGCATCCGCCATCGTCGACCGGCGAAAACGACAACCTCACTCTCCTCCATCAAACCATTGACAGGTTTGACGTCTGAAGTGTCTTTCTTTTGGCAAACGACAGATTTGAATCACCGATTCTCTCTGCCAAACGTTCCGTTTTAAAGAACAAAAAAATGCAAAAGTGCAACGTTACAACACACTATCCTCAATCAATACGTGAATAGTGATTTATTGTTTCAGGATATAGGCCTTGGCTCCTGTTAGCACTGTAAAATATTGACGGATTCGTTGGTGTAGTGGTTAGCACGTCTGCCTCTGCTTCGTAGGGTCGTGGGTTCGATTCGCACCGCTGCACTTGCTTTTAAGTACTTGTTGGATGTGTTTAGGTGTTTTATTTTTATAAGTATGTATTTAACAGAAAAAAATGTATTTAAGTAAGTACGTATATCTCGTTGTCTGAAGTACATAACACAAGTGCTTTAGCAACTTAACATGGGATGAAGACATTGTGTGTGTTGTTGAGAAATATTTATGATTATTTATTTTATATATACGTAGATTTACTTTAGTTTTAAAATCAGCCTCACCTATATTATTCACTAATATTATTCTTTTAGCCCTGAAGTGACGGCCAAAAGAATAAATGTGTCACCGCCCCAGCCCAACTTTTCCCGTCGTGGGGGTCGTAAGAGACGACCGAGGGAATCCTCCAGTGGACGGGCAGCAGCGCTCTCTGTGAGTTAAACCACAACACCACTGCGTTTGGCAACCCGTCGATATTTGGCATTTCCCCCCAAACAAACAAAATCATTGGGTGAGGCCCTCGTCCAGCAGTAGATGTCATATGGCTGATGATGACTGCTTTTTTTTCTGTACTTTGGGGTCAGCTGACCGTGTCTGAAATGTTCCGGGTCCATATTATGATTGTGACATTTCCCAAAACTACATAAAAGGTGTGTGTTGTTGTCATTGTCACATCACCATTGTATGAAAGAGAGAGCGTGACCTGACGGTGAAAATGGGATTGTAGTAACAAAGAGGTATTGGACTCGATCCTCGCATAGCACGGCGTATCAATGTAAACATTTACATTGTGTTTCTATGGTGATGTAAACATCTCGAGGATAGGTTTTTCATCATCATCATCATCAGCCACATAACGTCCACTGCTGGACGAGGGCCTCCCCCAATAAGATCCCTCATTTGGGGTGAAATGCCAGTAATCGCCACGCTTGACAGGCGGGTTGGCGATCGCAGTGGTGTTGTGGTTTAACTCACAGAGAGCGCTGCTGCCCGTTCTCTGGAGAGCTCCCTCGGTCGCCTCTTACGACCCCATGACGGGAAAAGTTGGGGTGGTGACACATGTATTCTATTCGCCGTTACCACACGGCTAGGTTTTTCATAAACACAATGAGCAAGCTTTTGACCACCATCCTGTCTGATATTAAGCAGCGTGACTTGAAGACCTCCAGACTGCGCAGGAAACACCTGAATCCCAAAAGGTTTATGTAGACTCACATCAGATTGGATCTCATAAGATTGATCAAAGATCTCTATTTCATCACTTTTTAAGGAAACGCGCACTGACATGATATTAAATGTTTAAAACGGGTATTGTAGCGCGAAGAACAACGCGAACGTCGGGCAAACAACAAAGGTAAGCTGAATGCTTATCTTTGGTGCTATAATACCCGTTTTAAACATTTAATATCTCTATTCCACTTTAACCTCTTAGCGATTAATAGGATCTCTCTTAAATATATCGACGGTTGAAAGGCAGTAGGGGATACGCAACAAAAACCATAATATTGTTCATCAGATTGCAGAGATACATTTATAACTAATCTTGGATAAAAATGTCGCTTTTGCTCTACTTCCTTCCAAGCGTCGATATTTAAATACTAAGTACCTGCAGACATGAGATAGTTTAAAAAACTAATCAAGTACTTAATGTCTAGACTTACGGAAAGTATATTCAAAATATAATATACACACATCAAAAGTGTCTAGGGATCTAGTACATTTTAGAAGATTGCAATCAAGAATATATTTTACAAAAACTGAATTCATTAATAATTTGTTCAAAATGTGGCGATAAGTCATTGATACAGGTATGGGGAATCAGGTAGGAGACCAATGCAGAAGTTTAGATTTGATTTAAATACATTAGATTTTTTTAGAGCTAAAAATGTTCTTGATCCCTAGACACTTTTGATGTGTGTAGTTATTATTTATGCTTAGATCTTTAAAACTGCGCAACGAATTTTGATGTGGTTTTCTTTAGTCGATAAAGTGATTCTTGAAAAAGGTATAATACATGCATTTAATAGAGAAACATTGTTAAAAAAGTTAATTGACCTACCTATAAAAAATTAAGAAAGAAATTCGTGTGCCTGACTGTACACGAAGAAATATTCAAATCGACCCATTCGTAGAAGTGGAGGTATGATAAAGGTTGTGAAAAGGGTGTTTTTCTATTGCCATCAGGTACACGATCTAAAAGCAAACTTCATATTACTACATTAAGGTTCAATTTCCAGTAAAATTGTTCACTTTGTGAGACTAGAAGGTTTCAGATGCAAGTCACTGTCCATTTTGTAGGTTCCTTTGAAGTTACTGACCGTAGTTTTTCATGCTTAGGTCTACTCGTCATTTCTTCGATATCAATGGGACAGGATATCATTAATTCGAGGTTCAGGTATTACTTGAATGTACCACGAAAGGTTAACCCAACCTTTTTGCGGTGGGTGAGTGGACTAACTTGGCTGAAGTATTAGGGCGCCGATCCACGTGAGCTGAGCTATTGGCTATGTGCAAAGCGAGTAGTGGCAGACTGATAACGACCGCAGCGCACAACACGGCAGAAATTGGAAACAAGTGCGGATGATCAGCTGTCAAAAGGTTGATTGCAGTACAAAATCAAAGCAAAGAAATGGGCCATGACGGTTGTTGCGTTGTTAACTTTTTAACGTGTTGCGTTCTTACATGCTCGGCTAATTGATTGTCTTTTATCTCAGTTTGTGGTTGGAAAATAATATTATGTGTAGTAGTTTCAAACCCGGTTTTTATTACTATTAAAAAAAAAATACACTTCACGCCTTTAATCCCAAAGAGGGGTAGGCAGAGGCACTTGCTAGAGCAAACACCCACGGTTCACCAAGCGTATTTAACCCAACGTGACAGGGGGTGAGCCCATCGCCGTTATAGGGTTCACACACCTTGTGTGTGCGGGTTTCATCACGATGTTGTCCTTCACCGTACGAGCGTTGCGTTGCGTACATAGGCTCTGAAAAATTTAAATTATTATTTAGGTAATTTTACAAACTATTGAATAAATTTAATTTAAATATTGTCAACAATACTATTTTAATCTTTGGTTTTATTTATATTTGCAAAGAAAACGAACAATATTTACATTGTTATTATTTGACAGCTTCCGCAAATTTTGTAAACGCTACGCGTCGCCACCGTCGCGCACATAGACAATACTACGTTTGCCAAATACGGGTCTGATTTAAAAACAAGACACAATCAATTTCTAATGAACTAATGGATGAAGAAATTGAGTGTGCCAGTATGTACCTACTTAGATGATATGCTTTTAATTACTTGTTGGATGTCTCTGGATGTTATATTAATATATGTATTTGAAAAAGAAATGTATGTAAGAACGTATGTTTCGTTGTCTGAATTTCATAACACAAGTGCAAGTGTAAGTAGCTAATACTTAAAATGGGATGAAGACAATGTGTGTGTTGTTGTAAAATATTGATTTTTTTTATCACTTAGAACAAGCGTTTGACCACCATCCTACCTGATGTTAAGCAGCGATGTGGTCTACGATGGAGTACACTTGTTCATTAGGTACCTATTTACCCCAGTGACTTGAAGACCTTCAGACTACTGCGCAGGAAACACAGACTCCGGCAAGTCGTTCCACATCGTTTTTTTATGATCGGTTAACAACAGCTTGTGAAGTTAATATTGTCTAATCAGTCGCTGTTAAAGCGCCAGATTTACAAGGAATGACTGATACCACTTCTTTTTGCAGGGATTTTGTTCTTGTTAAAGTCGACGCAAAGCGTGTGATGCTAGTGGTATATATATTATTGATGGGAATGGAACGGAAACCTGATGGAAAGATGGACGGATGGTTTGGTTGATATTTCGCCGTTTTTCATAAAGACACTTCGGCATGGATTGTAAAGCCATTATGGTATTAAAGTTAACACCTAGTTCTAACGATGAAGAGCGGAAATCTGGCGCCGCCGTTTTCTTTGTGGGCACTAAGTTAATTTGTTCAGACTGTGTCACTTTTTGTGTATTCTTTGACACCAGAGTTTAACACCCTAGTGGACATTTTCTTTGCAGAATTAACATATGTGTTTCTACTAGCCCTTTCCTATGTTACTTGGAGAAAACCGCTTTGAGCAATGAAATCACCTTTTGGGATGTTACTTTTGTAAATTTTACAATAACAATCTCCTCTGTCCTCGCTGTATCTTCCAATTATATATGGCATCGTGTCTTTCGTCTCTCAGAATATATTTTTTACAGTACGACAAAAATCTACAATCAAACACGCGCAGTAAAAACTTTATCACAGCATTTGCATAGAAAATCGTCTTTAAACTCGACAAAAATTGCAGAAAGCGCGGCCAAAATAAAACAGCCTTTTAAAGTTATACATTTTTTTCGGCTCACAGTATCAATATAAACTGGTCGTGTGTATCAATATTTTTACGAGCAATGTCAAGAATATCTCGCAAATGTTTAGAAAAATATTTCTTGAATACTTTCAGTAGGTACATAACACACGCCAGACTCGTATTCTACATGGATGGAAATAAAAAGTTCTTACACCCGTATTCTGAAACAATAATCGGTATAGTTCGTGCATTTCATGAATGCGCGCGGGCCAGTTCAAACGAACAAAACTGTTACACACACATCTAAGGCCCGCGCGCTTTCATGAAATGCACGAACTATACCTACTGAAGTGTCTTTTTAAAACACTGAAAAAGCCTTTCACCACCATCTTACCTGATGTTAAGCAGCGAGGTACCTATTTACTCGTGACTATTGATATCCTAAAAATAAATAAATAAAATAAAGCGACGTGAAGACTGTACTGCGCAGGAAACACAGACTCCTTCGGCAAGTCATTACACATCCTGGCGGTTCGCACTATGAGAGTAGACGCAAACCGTTTATTTCGCGTAAATGGTAAATCCACCTTGTCTGGATGACGTTTTGCCTTTCTCCTGGTTGTCATATTATAAAAGCGCGATGGGGATATTAGGCTATGCAAATCCGTAGTAGGTACAATCTCCGAAATGCACCCGATAGAAGACATATAGGCTCACACACAACCTCGTGGCGATGCTCTAGGCTTTGTAGCTGAGAATCAAACAGTTTGTTGTCGAAGGATCATGAAAATTCTTGGAGGAGGCTCGCGTCCTGAAATCGACGTCTTGAAGCTGATGATGATGCATGATGATTCAAAGGTATTTACTCACTTTTCTTCAGATTCGGATTTCAAACAAAACTGTGTTTTAAAAAAAAATAGTTTTTTTAACACGATGAACAAGCGTTTGTCCTCCATTCTGCCTGATGTTGAGCAGCGATGTGGTCTACGATGGAGCACACTTGTTCATTAGGTACCTATTCACCCGCGACTTGAAGACCTTCAGACTGTACTGCGCAGGTTCCCACTATGAAAGTAGACGCAAATCGTGCTTGTTTTGTTTAATAAAAGGGTTTCTAATGAAGTCAATCCTGTCCAAAAGATTTCTGATAGCGAAACTATCACATGATTAATGTTAACCAAACATTGTGCATTGTTCAAATCCTCTTTGAGTTTGTCGACCTTGATTCTTTTACTCAAGTCACCGAGTTGAAGCTTGCAAATTGATTTCACAATCATTTCCTTCATTTGTAAGACATTTTAGTACGAAATTGTGTCTTAGAATTGTTCAAGTACACTCTTGAAGGCGGTCCAAGTTATACTGGTTATTTTTAATCCCCATCAAATTGATGAGAATGAACTTGATGGGTTGTAGTTCAGTGGTATAAGAATTGTCAATTGGAATCTATTCTTTGAGTAATAGAGGTTAATTTTCTCTGTTAATGTAATTAATGACTCGAACGTTGACAACAAGTGGAATACAATTGTTCCTTTCGTTTCGGGTAATACTATTCGGTATGCAAGTGTTCATTCACTGTAAGAGCGAATATTTTGTTACAACTTACATTTGCAATTGAGATAAAGTATAAAGTAATAGTAATAGTTAATATAAAAAAGAATAAAAAAATGAACGATATAAAAAATATAAAAAACGTGCATACAAAATACTTTATCCAAAATTAATATTGTTAGTTACAGGAATTTATGGAAAGAAATATATCAAGAAAAAAATAAAAATAAAAATCCTAGTACCCCCACTTTGGGATTAAAATACGTGTATTTATTTTATTTTAATTTTTTTGTTGCACCACAATAAAATGCTGTGTATTTTGCAAAAAAAAAACTTAAATGTATTTGATAGGTACTTACACAAGATACGGGAATCAAACTTACGTAAATATTAATATTGTGTGTAGATACGAGTGATATAAATAAATATTAATATTGTGTGTATATGCGATATGACATAATAGAATAAACACGTGGGTATTAATAGCCCAGTAAGGTCAACCTTGTCGGGAATATTGATCTGGGAGTAAAACCTTGGATTACATGAAACGAAAAATAAAACAACAGTAAGTATGTTTTATTCCACTTAATGAAAGGCGCACAGACATTATAACTCAATATTGTTCACATGTTCGGGCACATAGGCGCGAATATAATCAAAGACAAGCTCGAGCTTACCTTTGTTATTTTACTTTATGTTTTATTGTATTTATACAAATTATGAATTAAACGTGGTTTTATCATTATAGAAAATACAACATGCGACATCTTACAACAATAAAAAAAGCATCAAAACCTCCCTTGTGCATGATTTAGATTACCTAATGTTAGTTAAAAAAAAATTTTTACTCATTGCATGATTATAGGTATTATCCCCCAAATTATCAAGGAAATCATTTGGGGAGGCCTTTGTCCAGCAGTGGCCGTCATGTGGCTGATGATGATGCTGATTGCAAATAGGTGAGCGTTTGAACACCATCCTGTCTCGTATTAACACATTAGCGGACAGTAAAATAGACACAATAGATGTTTTATTGTTATATATAGGAGTTTACTGTCCGGGAAAGGGTTAACTCTTCTGCAATGTGTTCTACGATTCTTGGATGTGATCATATAAAAGGTAATAATTTTATTGTTTAATGATTATTGCTATATTCGTTAAGCTGTTTAAAACCTTTCAGTTTTGAAATAATGCAGACTGTATTTACATTAAATTTTCCGGTATTGTGCGGATCACATACTGTACACACTTGTGATAAGTGTACTATTCATATGTACCTATGCCTTGTGTTAATGACTGGGATGACGTCAGCTTGAGCGCACGCGCGTTTCGAAGCCAGT
>SJJU01002755.1:0-42147 GCA_012932125.1 Conopomorpha cramerella | reverse complement strand
TAGATGGGACGGCTAGAAAAAAAATGTTCGAAGAAAATTATACTGATGTAGTATTACATCACTGTGCAGCTACGGGTAAAAAAAATGCTGTTTTGTAAAGAAGAAAAAGAAATGATTTGTTTCTTTGTTTGTTTACATCGAATCTGTTCGCTTGCGGAACGGGACAATGACGTCATATTTTTCGTGCATGCAGCCCGTAGTGTCGAGTTATCAAACATTGTCACGTCAAAAGCATGCACATGCTTCTCTCCGCTATCCTTGACAGTACTTTTCAACGGACAAAATTACATTTTTCAATACAGAAGCACAATCAGTCGCTCGTATTTTTTGGCGTGTCAGTCACTAAATTTCGCACTGGGTGCATTGCGTCATGCATTTACGACACTTTTGACAGATTTATGTCATAAAGTATTGACATGCCATTGTTTATTCCTGTGCGTAAAAAAAACACAACTCGACGTTTGTTATACGGGAAGCGATGAGATGCAAATGGCGTTCTTTATTTCTCATTTTCAAAATTATTTTTTCGCTGCAATTATTGTAGTAATGTGGTGGGTGGATTTAGTGTAATAATGTGCTGGTGATGAAAAATAAAGTAGTGAGAGTGAGAAGTAAAGGAGAGGGCTCCTATTTGATCAATTTGTTATTCCCGTATAATGTTCCACGCAGCATTGAAATGTTCCACCCTCAGGTTTTAATGAGTTTTTGACACGACTTTGTCTATAGACTATGACTATACTATAACTTGAATACGAAAAGAACTACTTTGTTTGTGGCAGAATTGTCGGCTTTAAAGTTGAACATAAGAGATAAAAAAAAAATACTCGTCGATAAATACGAGAAGCGATGAGATTCAAATGACTTCTATATTTCTCATTTAAAAAATACAGACGAATAGAGAACTTCCTCCTTTTTTGAAGTCGGTTAAAAACTCAGAAGCAACGTCTCTGAATACCAGCTTTAGTCCCCTAATACTTTGATTCATCGCTACAGATCGATGTTGTGATGCATTCATGAATGTGAAATTAATTTCATATATCATTTTGAATGGCGATTTTTCCATACAGTGTGTTCACAGATATTTTACCTCTGGCTGTTATAGCCGGAAGCCGCTGCTGGCATAAGTCGCATAGTCAGAACAAAAAGAACCCGACAGGAAACACGTTAATTTTGTAATTTAAGTTTTGTATCTTTTATGTTAAGGTTCAATTTCATAAAATCACACATTTTGTTTTGTGTCACTTTTGTTCTAACTGTGCGATATATATTTTCAATTAAATGACGTCTGTCAAAGGTAAAATAACTGTGGCTGATCTGTAGACACATATCGCATAGTTAGAACAAAAAGGACCCAATACGAAACATGCCGATTTAGTAAATTAAGTTTTGTATCATTTATGTTAAGGTTCAATATAATAAAATAACACATTTTGTTTTGTGTCACTTTTGTCCTAACTGTGCGATATACGTCACGTCTGTTTATCAGAGGGGTAGGCAGAGATCAGGGACCTGCATTTGCCACGATACTCGCAAATCTCTTCTATTTTTGCCTCTTTCACATCTATACATGCTCGCGGGTTTTGGGTACTCACTGGTTACGCTTGTCGATTTTATACAGCGAGTATTCTCTTAGTCCCATCAACAAGAATTTTAGACACCTTTTTTATTAGAAAATGGTCCCATGTACATTTAGTAGAAAAACTAATTTTGCTTCTCAGTTTCCTGTGAAAAGATTTACATGTTACACTTTATGTTAGATAACTTATTCAAGAAGCGCTGTCATTGGCTATTGTGTTACTCTTAGTGGGATTACGTTTCTTTCAACCAATCGGAGCGCCTTGTCATTTATTTCTTAGAGCCCTTGTCTGTGGGTTGACTGCCCCTTATTGTATAACCTCGTAATGTAATTCCTATGATATTATAGTCCTATTGGACGAAACGTGCCTTCACCTTTAGGCCGAGACTTACTTCTGAGACCGGTCGTGATGAACGATCGATCTTGCAGCCACCAGTTCTGCTGACGGATTACCGATTAAGTGTTGAGCGATTCCGCGATGCGAATAATCCTCTAGTATCTCCATTCTTATTGGAGACAGAGATAGGTTGATGTTTCTGTGCTGCTCTGTGACGTAAGAGAACGATTGCCCGGTTAATTTTCATCAGATTAAGGGTTAAAATAATTTCTTAAATAAATACTATATCAATGCCCGGAAGAAAGTCCATGCCTGACGATTATATAAAGTTATGCCTTTTTCTAGTATCTCCATTCTTATTGGAGACAGAGATAGGTAGATGTTTCTGTGCTGCTCTGTGACGTAAGAGGACGATTGCCCGGTTAATTTTCATCAGATTAAGGGTTAAAATAATTTCTTAAATAAATACTATATCAATGCCCGGAAGAAAGTCCATGCCTGACGATTATATAAAGTTATGCCTTTTCTAGTATCTCCATTCTTATTGGAGACAGAGATAGGTAGATGTTTCTGTGCTGCTCTGTGACGTAAGAGAACGATTGCGCAGTTAATTTTCATGAGATTAAGGGTTAAAGTAATTTCTTAAATAAATACTATATCAATGCCCGGAAGAAAGTCCATGCCTGACGATTATATAAAGTTATGCCTTTTCTAGGAATTCTATGTAAATTCACAAATAGGTGCATTATCTGGGTAGCAGTGGCGAAGGAACGAATTTTTCGTATGGCAAGCCGAAACCAAAACAAAGATTATGGATGTAGCTCGAAAAGCGGCACAGCTTAAATGGGATTGGGCTGGCCACGTTGCGCGTATGTCACCGGATCGTTGGGCAAATAAAGTGACGAGCTGGCTCCCAACGAACGGCAAAAGAAAACAGGGCCGCCCAAGGAAGAGATGGTGCGACGAGATCGTCCGCCAGAACAAAAACTGGTGGACATCAGCGCAAAATCGGGAAGAGTGGAGAAAGGGAAGAGAGACCTTTGTCCTGCAGTGGGATCCAATAGGCTATTAATAATATATAAGCCGAAACCAAATTCTTACCTAAGTACCAAATGCGCGGCACGTATCCCGATGGTAAGGTAGGAACCTACATAAAGTAAGTAGGTACTTTGCAGTAGGTAAGGTTAGGCACACAATTAGTGGTAGTTCCTACTTAACTCTGAACGCTTTAGCCGGCTTCAGCGCTGAGGATTTTACAGATGGACGAACATCAAAGATGACTGGTAACACGCTCAACATGCAAATGGGCTGTTACTCGATTAAACTGCGTGTGCGGCGGGCGGAGAGAGCTGATCTCAGTTGAAATTCAAATGAGCCGCGACGTTACCAGCGATGTATGTTGTTCCCGGGGGAATTTCGGTATAGCTCGTATACATTAAATTCAAGCCTCTCTCCTATGCCGCTGGTATAGGCAGCTGCAACTGTTAGTGGCGCCGTGGTAGGTAAACTTGGACGTTTAGTTAATAAAGTTCTAACAGTGCGTAAGTCATTTATTGGCGGGTTTCACATTTTGATACCATTCGTCACGGTAACTCTTAATTAATATTAAAAAAAAATACTCTTCACGCCTTTTAATCCCAAAGCGGGGTAGGCGGAGGCACTTGCTAAGAAAGTGCCCACGGTTTAAAACGACTTTTATTTCTTCATTAAGGCGATTTTAAATATTTTTTCCAAATAATGTATACCTCTAATGTAGCTATCTAAAATTTTACGCAGTTATTTTGCTCTCCTGTAAAGTAAAGATTTTTTTTGGACTTACGCACTGTTAGAATTTCACTGACGGTTTGCTAAACCGCATTTTTAGTTCTGTATTATTTTGTTTTTTTAAACACAATGAATAAGCGTTTGACTACCATCCTGTCTGATGTAAAGCAGCGATATTTACCTTTAGGGCCTTACTAATAATGGCGGAATTGCTATTTCCAAGATACACAAAGCTCAACTTAACTTGTCAGTTGTATGTCAAATACGGAATAACCAGTCCAAGTAGACCTGCAATAACCGTTGTATAAGTGATAACGTGTTTATTGCTAATTGGGTTAGTGTCTACTAGGTGAATATTTACAAGACAAAAATTTTGTTTACACATAATATGTTGGATACGCGGTATTTCGCCAAATTTTTTTTCTGTGCATTCCCAGTGCATTGTCTAGTTCAGAGAAAACGTAGCAAAGGATACATACATACATACACTTCACGCCTGTCTCCCAGAGGGGTAGGCAGAGACTTGTCATGTCTTTCTTGGAGCACTTTGCAGGCCTGCAGGCGTATTTAAGTAGCAGCAGCAAAGAAATTACATACTTACTTAAGTTCGTACAGTATTTTAAGATGCACTTTATCACAGCTAGTTAAAAAAAAACATTTCTCTCTCACTATTGAGAGTAAAAAAAATAAGTCCATAGTTAGAGATGCAAGTAGCGTTCGGAGCAAATACATTTTGAATTTATTGGCCAACAAAAACGATTACTAATGTATGCTGCCATTAATCGCAAAAACCGCAGTTCAGATTTTTTTTTAAAGATACATAGTGATTAATTGCCATAACTTAATGATCATTTATGCCATGTTTGTCTTAAGATTTGAAGATATCAGTGATAAAGCACAAAGCAAATTTGACGTTACGCCATTTTTTCGTATGACGACAGTATGGGTTTAAAGCCACCGTCGTATTAATAAAAGAACATTGGCTGATTAGTTGACGTATATCAACTTAGACTGATGTATCCGTATTTGGCGAACATTGGACCAGTTATTTTGAAACCTACACTAGCCCTGCATTAGCGCTGTTCTAGCTTTCTGAATAACACGGTGAAAGTTTTGGTACAGGCCACACAAAAACAAAGTTACAACATAGTTAAAATGTCAGCCCCTAACCGATTTTAAATAGCAATGAGCCAAATATACTGAAGTATTATGAATAAGTGCGCGGTTGAAATCGCGTGGTTTTCACTAGTATTGCATAAATGAAATGAAAATAAAAAACTGAATTAGTCATGCAATGGGGCATCTTCTTTGACGTTTTTCCGACAGATTTTTGGGCGGAGAACTACATTCATACATGACCTCCGGTTTCGATTACATTGCACGCCACCTTCCGCCAGGACATCACCAATCTGGTCAATGTGTTCTGGGGCGACCTCTACTCACGCGGCCCTGCACATCACCCCTATAAATCTCTTTCATCCATTCTCTCCATATGCCCCAACAACAGTTATTCACACAAACTTATTTTTTCTTATGCCGACAGTATGAGTTTTAAGCCAAAAAGTTTTAGTAGGTACAAGCCACTCCAAAAAGCCATATATATGGATAGGCCATACAATTAGAAGAGGAGCATCGAATAATGCCAGTATCGCTTTCGAGTGGCGTCCTCCAAACGGCAAGAGAGCCAGAGGCCGTCCCGTACATTCATGGCGCCGAACCGTCGAGAGTGAGCTGCGTGCCGCAGGAGTGAGGTGGAGCGAGGCCAAGAGTGTTGCTGAGGACAGGAAGGCGTGGTGTGATCTTGTCAAGGCTCTCTGCACCTCTGGGGTGCCGTAGGAACACACACACTCCAAAAAGCCTCTCTTTTCCGCGGCCTGAAGCTCTTACATACGTATATTTTTCAAAATCATTCGAAGTCTTACCGTCTAATAGCCGGCAAACAGCAATAACATGCCCCACTTGACTCGTAAGTATCAGATCAGTAAAGCTTTCCGCGCGCAGTGAGTACATACTCGGGAAAAATAAAATACGTCTGCCGGCCAGTCGTAAAACTACCTAGGTACTTGTTAGGGCCTTCAATAAAAAGAAGGCTGAAAATATAGCTTAGATAACCTTATGCTTAGTAAGGAAGTTTAAGAATAATACTGGCTGAAAAAAGTTATGTATCTTTTTCATCCTTCGGGGTGGGTAAAGTATTTCGGTGTTCGATATTTGAAAATAACATTTTAATCGTGTTTATTTTTTTACTAGGACATTACATATATATAAAAAAAAAATCAATGCCACTTTTTATTGTAATGTCATAACTCCGGAACGGGTGGACCGATTTCGCTAATTCTTCCTTTGTTGTACTTATTAATGACAACAAAAGGTTCTTATGTAAGAAAAAAATTACATCCACTGCTGGCCACCCTGGAGGTTACTAATTTTATTGATGCATGAAAAAGTATTTTGGTTCTTTTTGAGGAATATAAAGCACAGTTAACAGCATAAAATAATAAGTAATCAGGTATGAATAGATATATGAAATTAATGCAGATGAAGCGAAAGGGGTATGTCTGGATCGTGACAAATGGAGATCTGTAATCTCTGCCGGCCTCTCTGGGAAACAGGAGTGTATATATGTAACAAGTTGACCCGGCAAACGTTGTTTTACCAATATACGTTAATAACAGTGTTTCTCTACTATTATATGCATGTATTACACATATAAACCTTCCTCAAAAATCACTCTATCCATTAGAGAAAACCGCATCAACATCTGTTACCTAGTTTTAAAGAAGAAGACAAACAAACAGACAGACAGCGGAAAGCGACTTTGTTTTATACTATATATTGATAATAACTTTTAATTAACTTTTTCTAGTCCCTGTTTTAGGAGCAAAGGGTTTTTTTATGACATAGAGCCTCAGTAAACGTACCTAAGATAATGTACCTAAAGCTCTAATAATAAGGCAAGCGTGCTTTATCATAGACTACAATATTTTAGGTAGTCATCTGTATCACTGCTGGACGAGGGTTTCCTTCAATGATTTCCGTCATTTGGGGTAAAATGCCAGTAATCGCCACGCTTGGCAGGCGGGTTGGCGATCGCAGTGGTGTTGTGGTTTAACTCACAGAGAGCGCTGCTGCCCGTTCTCCGGAGAGCTCCCTCGGTCGCGTCTTACGACCCCCATGACGGGAATATTTGTGTGTGACACATGTATATTCGTCGTCACCACAAGACTATATTATTTGCAGTACAAAATAAAAACTGAATTGTAATAAAAAAGGTACATAAGTATAGAACAAGGATACTGCGTGTAAAAGGACCCCGAGAAATGGTCTTAGAAACGTTGTTGGGCTCGTCAATATGAACAACTTTTACTAAGGCGACAATGCGGGGGAACGCAAAAAAAATCTTGACGTTTCCAAGACCATTGCTCGGGGTCCTTTTACACTCTGTATATTGCACTAATTACGCTTAGTATTTAAGTCACTCTCTCTTTACGATATGGTAATTACAATAAATATATATTTTTTTCTTTAGCCCATTTTTGTGTCCCACTGCTGGGCAAAGGCCTCCCTCTGTTTCCTCCACTCCTCTCGATTTTGAGCCACCTGCTGCCACCCCGGTTCATATTTGTCTAATAAAATAATAAATAAATATTTTACAACAACACACACATTGCCTTCATCCCATGTTAAGTAGCTACAGCACTTGTGTTCTGGAAATCAGATATATATATATATATTTTAAATAAAACACCCAGACACATCCAACAAGTGCTTAAAAGCTCATCAACTACGCACCTGTCAGCGGTAGGAATCGTAACCACGACCAGAGGCAGACATGCTGACCACTACACCAACGGGCCCGTCTAAATCTTTACAAGTAGATACCTCCAGAAGGTTACTGAGATAAACGATTTTTAAATGAATCCATGTCCAATATTCTACGTACTACCAACAACTATTCGTAATTAAGTGTTCCGAGATTGCTGCCGTATTAATATCATGCATCCGTGGAGCGCCTCACGTCGCAAGCCGAACTCAATCTTGTCGACTTCAAAGTCTTTGATAACCCGCACCATGTTCCTTTGCAAGAAATCGTTTCACGAGCCCCGACCCGTGAAATAAAACTCGCTGATGTATAAACTGCGACGAGCTGAAGTTCCTTCATGGAAAGAACTTCCTACTTGTACACACTCGGGCACACACACTAACGTAGTATATGAATTTTTATGTAGGTCGGTGAAGTTAAGCAACCTTAAGCCTGGACAGATCTACATTAAAAAAAAAACAAAAAAATACACTTCACGCCTTTAATCCCAAAGAGGGGTAGGCAGAGGCACTTGCTAAAGCAAGTACCCACGGTTCACCAAGCGTATTTTAACCCAACGTGACAGGGGGTGAGCCCATCGCCGTTATAGGGTTCACACACCGTGTGGTGTGCGGGTTTCATCACGATGTTGTCCTTCACCGTACAAGCGTTGCGTTGCGTACATAGGCTCTGAAAAAGAGTCCCATTGGTACTCGTCCAGTAGCCGGACTCGAACCCGGGAACCCCGCCCCCGGGAATACCACCACTAATCCAGTGGTGGTATTTTTGGATAGAAATTTTAAAAAACGTATTTCACTTTTTTTTATTTCAAGCCCTCACCGAATTTAATTATCAATTAGCTGAAAATTCTGAATAATTATGAATTTGCACGCGGATGAAATCGCGGGGTTTTCACTAGTATTATATAAGTAAAATGAAAAGAAAACTGAATTAATCATGAAATTGGTCTAGTTCGGTTCAATATGGTGTAAAAAGTTTCAAATCCAAATAGGCATTTTAAATAAGCTTTAAAAGGAAAACTTTTATTCAGTAAAAAGTTTACTTAAAACAAACAATGGAATTAGAAACTTCTGACTTAGTATTGAATGAAACTCGACTCATTTACAGAGCATTGACTGTCTACGATTTTTTTTATTTGACCTTATTTATATAGGTGATGTACGCGTGGTACGGTGAAGGACAACATCGTGATGAAACCCGCACACCACATGGTGTGTGAACCCTGTTACGGCGATGGGCTCACCCCCCGTCACGTTGGGTGAACTGTGGACAGTAGCTAAGCAAGTGTTTCTGCCTACCCCGCTTTGGGATTAAAAGGCTTTCTTTTAAATATGTAGTGTAATATGCAGTCATGTGCACTGGCTTTTACGACAAGGTAGGCAGTAAGCTCCAACGATTGACACCTATGTGTAGAGGTAACTTGTCTTTACGAAACATAGGTACCTACATATCTACTCACCCACAAAACACAGGACATTCGTCAGCCTGTGTCGTGAATACAACAAAAAAGGATCTAACAATAACTCTATTATTAGGTCAGGTTACCAAAATACTAAGGTAGGCAGTGTCTTTTTACCTATATGGTGTGCACGCCACTGGTAGTATGTAGAGTACTAGTGAACGCCCCGCTAATCATAGCACGTATTTGCTGTATGTCTTTCTTGACGCTCTTTGCTAGAGGAGCTGGGATCGTAGCCGCAAAAGATTTCCATCGCTGTTTTACTACGGACGAAAGTGAAATTAAATAAACGAAATCAGCAATGTAAATTGTTTTCCGCTACAATACCAGAGCGATGCAACTGTCAGAGTTTTGTAGACTTGGGCTCCTGGCGGTACGCACTATGATAGTAGACTAGACGAAATCAGGGATAATCTTACCACCACACAAGGCCTACGGGCCATTCTCTGGAGACGCGCGCGTCTACTTGCGCCTGCCTCTTTTCAACGCTCACGTTTTCTTGATTCCATACAAATTATCTTTATCCGCCCCTGTTTTGTTTCCAACTCTCGCCGTTCTGGGGCATTATGACCACATTACGGAGACTTCGCGTCGGGTCCTCTTCGCGTCTTCAGTCGTTAACAGGTTTCATATGTTCTTCGAGCTGTATGCCAGCGATTAGCAAACTCACGCAAGCGTTCAAAGTTCTCTCGACTGCTGACCAGGTCCCTAAAGTATGTTGGCCCTGGCTCGATACGCTCCAGTTTATTAAGCATCTCATTCATTGCCTCATTGTATAATCTGCATTCCCATAGTGCGTGGTCCCT
Organism: Conopomorpha cramerella; assembly: GCA_012932125.1. Classification (NCBI taxonomy): domain Eukaryota; kingdom Metazoa; phylum Arthropoda; class Insecta; order Lepidoptera; family Gracillariidae; genus Conopomorpha; species Conopomorpha cramerella. The sequence goes on along the minus strand of SJJU01002755.1, from coordinate 32,382 downwards.
GTTTTCGCTCGCTTCGCCACAAGAGCACTGAGCCGTGTCGCAGAGAGTCATCCGGTGAAGTCGTTCTCTGAAGCATCCATGTCCTGTCAAGATCTGCGACACAATGTAGTCTGGTTCGATCCACCCGAAACTCAACCTTTCTGCAGTATTCGGGAAGAACTTGTGTAGGTCCCGACCATCATCACTATTCTCCCAACGAGACTGCCATTGGGCAACTGCAGCCTCTTGTTTTAGAGTAGACTAGACTAGTAGAGTACTTACTTAGGTCCTAGCATACCCCGGAGGTACATAGGGCTTTGCAGATATCTCTCCATGTCCCTCTGTCCAGAGCTGCCGTCTTTGCGGCACTCCAGTCAACGCCCGCCGCCCTGAGCTCTGAGTCCACGGACTAGTGTGTTGCAACTTAAATGCCACTACTCGCTGGCTAGCCTTATAGCAAATATTTCCTTGAGGAGAGTTTCAGAATACGGACCGTAAGCCGTTACAAATGTAATGCCTCATTAGAGAATTGTTAGAGTACTAAAGTGTAATTGCATTGGATTCCTTCCAGAGTAAACTTTACCGCGTAATATGACAGGAAACGTGATCAGGCCCATGCATTAAAGTAATAGTGTTCTGGCTGTGTGAGAGGGACAGCGCTAGATGAGCGGTATAGCACTGTTATTGTCATACAGCGAGAACAATACTACTAATATTATAAATGCGAAAGTTTGGATGGATGTCTGGATGTATGGATGGATGTTTGTCCTTCTTTCACGCAGAAAGTATTAGACGGATTTTGATGAAACTTGGTAGTATTGTAGCTTATAAACTAAAATAACATATAGGCTATAGAGTATATTGGTAAAACAACGTTTGCCAGGTCAGCTAGTATTGCTATAAGACTTCATGGTGTGGGGTCAGGTGAGGAGTATCACCTGTCGTTCAGTCGCTTTCTTGTACGGTTCCAGCTACCGGCGTAAAGTTTCATTGATGTGTGATGTCTTCGACTAAAATGACAAATGTCTACTTTTGGCAAAATACCCAACTTATTTTATTAAGAGAAATTGCACTTATCTGTTATCTGACATTACTCTAAAATTAGTAACTTTTGACGGGACAACGTTTAATAACTCGACACTACGGGCTGCATGTACGAAAAAGATGACGTCATTGTCCCGTTCCGCAAGCGAGTGTACTACTACTACTGCAATGTTTGACGTTGTCACGTCACAATACCGCCCGTAAACCGACTTTACAGATTTTTTATGCAATCATGATTTTGTGGAGGTCTTTGCAACTCCTAAGCGACGGTGCCATTGACTTGGGAACTTGGATGGGAATGGAGAATTCACCTATGCCGTTATTTATTATAATAATTTTCAAAGAAGTGTGTGACCGAAGTATGTCAAATTAGAGGTAAATCATAATTTTAACACATTTGCGGACAGTAAAATAGACACTAGAAATATCTTCTTTCCTACAAATAAAATATCGAAATCGGTTCATAAACGTCAAAGTAATCCATCCGCTTACAAACATAAAAAAACATATCTCGACGTCCAGAAGTATAAGGTCGGATGTGTCATTATAACAATATAACACATCCGACTTTGTGCTTCTGAAGTCGAGATATTATAAAAGCTCTTAATTGAGAAAGACTCCTTTAGAACTCGCTTCAAATTTCAACAAAATCAAAACATCACACTGACCGTGAATTTTCCTCCGACGCTCTTCAATAATTTCCCCACTCAACTCTTTCGTACTTTCAACAAAGTTCCGATATCCATTCATGGAACGACTATTAAAATGGAATCCGGAATTTTAAACCGCCGAGCGCAAACAGACGTTCTTTTCAAGTCGGTTCCACAAACATCTTAGCGCGAACCTAACTTAGAACTCCGCGGATAGTGTCAAGCATTAACGGTCCCACTGTTTTCAGCGGTAAGGGTCATTATTCCGCGGCTGGGTAGGGCAAATAGGCCGGGAGACTGCGTCTGAACCAGGACGACCGTCGCGCGTCATTCGGATAGGCAAATACGAAGCCAGACGATGTAGACCGGAGGACGATCGTTACTTTTACTCTCCCGCGAATGGTTTTTCTATAGATTTCGCTCGCTTTTCAATGAAAAATTACGTGGGCATGGAACGGACACAATTTTTCGTGCAAAGTACCTATTACTTTTTTGTTTGTTGATTAAAAATATTTATCTGGTCGTGGTTTAGCCCCGTTTAATCTTTCCGTCGATACTTTTTTTTTTTTAGCTTTAAGAGTGTTTTTTTTGTGTAGGAGTTTCGAGGAAAGTGGATTCAATAAAAAGGATTAATTGTAGCAATACTTGTTGTCTATCCATATTTAAAAGAACAATTAGATAATTGGATGGGCACAGTTTTCGGTTAATATTAACTATTAAAGGGCTGATAATACGTCGTTATTTGGCCAATCACAGTGCGTATCAATGAGGCATTTTGATTTTCTTGACGTGACAACGTTTATTAACTGGATTAGATGTTTACATGTGACCTGGAATTTTTGCTCTGAAGTATAGATCGTCCCGATAAATTGTGTTTGGATGTGACCCCATACCCTATACTAGCACTAACTCAATTTTTACATGTGACCCGGAATATTTGCTCTCAATTTTTACACGCGACCCGGAATTTTTTGCTCTCAAGTGTAGATCGCCCCTGCACAATGTGTTTGGATGTGACCCCACCACTGCAGGGGCTGCAGGTCTTCGACCCCTGAAGGTCGTAATTTAATTAATTCCCTGACTGCAGTTCATCAAGTTATTAGATTAGGCACGTGGCAAATCTAGCTGCGGAATCCAGAGTTGCGAGTAAAAAAAAACTGGTACGTTCGAGCAGGAAATGCTGTCTGTCTGTCAGTGTGTTTTTTTTATACAATACTTCCTGTGGAACTAAAGCACCATTAAATTAGAACTTATGTTTTAAAACAAGGAAGCACATTGTACGTTGGCTATTTGCGCGACGGTGGCGACGCGTAGCGTTTACAAAATTTGCGGAAACTTTCAAATAATAACAATGTAAATATTGTTAGTTTTCTTTGCAAATATAAATAAAACCAAAGATTAAAATAGTATTGTTGACATTATTTAAGTGCTATTTATTCAATAGTTTGTAAAATTACCTAATATAATAATAAAAACCGAGGTTTAAAACTACTACACATAATATTAATTTCCAACCACCAACTGAGATAAAAGACAATCAATTGGTATTATCCGAGCATGTAAGAACGCAACACGTTAAAAAGTTAACAACGCAACAACAGTCATGGCCCATTTCTTTGCTTTGATTTTGTACTGAAATCAACCCTTTTGACAGCTGATCATCCGCACTTGTTTCCAATTTCTGCCGTGTTGTGCGCTGCGGTCGTTATCTGTCTGTCACTACTCGCTTTGAACATAGCCAATATGGCGTTAATCTATACTAAGGGCCTTGCTAATAATGGCTGAATTGCTATTTGGAAGATACACAAAGCTCAACTTAACTTGTCAGTTGTATGTCATATACGGAATTACCAGTACAAGTAGACCTGTAATAACCGTTGTGTAAGTGACAACGCGTTTATTGGTAAGGGGGTAATATTATAGAGCTGAAGAGTTTGTTTGCTTGTTTATTTGAACGCGCTAATCTGCGCTAGTTTCTACTGGTTCGAATAGCTTCTGGGGGGAAATGCCAATAAGCAAATCAAATCAAATAGTTTAGTTTTCATCGTTATAAGTGCTATTACATACAGATATTAGTAAACGTCAAGTGAAGATTTAGGGATCTGGTAAGCAGTCGAGGGAACTTTGAACGCTTGCGTGAGTTTGCTAATCGCTGGAATACAGCTCGAAGAACATATGAAGCCTGTTAACGACTGAAGACGCAACGAGGACCCGACGCGAAGTCTCCGTAATGTGGTCGTCGTGCTCCAGAAGGGGGAGAGTTGGCAACAAAACAGGGACGGAAAAAGATAATTTGTATGGGGTCAAGAAAACGTGTGCGTTGAAAAGAGGCAGGCGCAAGTAGACGCGCACGTCTCCAGAGAATGGCCCGTACAGAGAGGCAGGTAGGGCTTTGGTGGTCGGGTTATCCCTGTTATAAGTGATGATACGTCAGCAAAGAAAAACGCTTTGTCATGGGGGAGAATATTAAAAGTGATAAGAAATCTTTTCTATTGTGTTCGAAGCAGCTGAAATTGCCTCATTTAGGTCATACCTAGTTCGCCGATATATGGGTAGAGATATAAAACAAACACTAATGCCCATCTTGCGTGTTTCATTCAAGTATTACGCTTAGTCATAGTTATAATGTATGAGTAATTGAATATAGAGTAAGTAGTAGTTTTCCCGCGACTCCGCCCGGTTGTTGCTGTCCCTCTGGTATTTCTTTCTTTTTTTTACACATTATTTTTAACAAGCGTTTGACCACCATCCTGCCTGATGTTAAGCAGCGATGTGGTCTACGATGGAGCACACTTGTTCATTAGGTACTTGAAGACCTTCAGACTGTACTGCCCAGGAAACACAGACTCCGGCAAGTCATTCCACATCTTGTCGGTTCGCACTATAAAAGTAGACGCAAACCGTTTGGTTCGCGTAAATGGTAAATCCACCTTGTGTGGATGACGTTTGCCGTTGTTCTGGTTGTCCTATTGTAAAAACGCGATGGGGGTATTAGGTTATGCAACTCCAACGAAGCACACTCTCCGAAATGCACCCGATAGAAGACAGATAGGCTTGCAACCTTGCGACGATGCTCTAGGCTTTGTAGCCGAGTATCAAACAGCTTGTCGTCAGCCTTCTTCAGTCTTCTAGCACTTCTATTGCCTCCAAAGCCTCAAGTTGGTATTTTGCTGAACCTTCACAAAAATGAGAGCAGTATTCCATACACAGAAACATTTCGCTATGCCTTAGCTCATCACTAAAGCATTATGTATCCGTGGCGGGAATCGAACCCGCGACCGTTATCCTAGATGCAGGTGTCTTGACCACTAGTCCACGCCGGCCGTTAACTTTCCAATCTTTAATCGAAACAACTTTAAATAGCGTGTAAGACACACAACGTGTAGCAGTACTCCGGCTGTGTACACTGCATATACAATGAATACACAGGCGCTGAGCAAACGATCGCGCACACTGTTTGACTACGTCTCACGACTAGAGCGTACATTAATTGAAAACACAATGTGCTAGAGAGTTCCTCCGTTCCCGGTTCGCATATTAACCGTTTTCGGTAACAGCAAACTGTACTGAATTAAGGGAGTGGTTACGCGGTGCGAGTGACTAATATAGCGGAATATTAGTATGGTTCTTTATTAGTCACTGGTATGCACTTAGTGACGAAATGAGAAAAGAAATCATCATCACCATCAGCTCATACTTGTCCACTGCTGGACATAGGCCTCTCCAATTGCACGCCACTGTGATCTGTTTTCGGCTTCTCGCATCCAGCTTCTGCCAACCTATATCATCAGTTCACCTTGCCTGAGGGAGAAAACCGACTACAAAAAAATTGTTGCCGGTTTATGGACGGTAGTTTGACGTGACAATGTGTTTGCCTCTATAGTACACGGCGATTGGTCAGTTCCGACCGAACTGAGCCGATCATGCCTCTCTCTCGTTCGTGGCGCGCTCTCGCTTTCAAAACGGGACAATTACGTCATCTTCATCGTGCATTCAGCCCGTAGTATCGAGTTATTAAACGTTGTCACGCCAAAAGGAGGAGGTTCTTCATTCGAAGGTATTTTTTTGTTATTTCCGACTGCCAAAACTTTTGACTGTGTGAACCGATTTGGATGATTTTTTTTGTTTGAAAGCTGGTGCTTCGTTAATCTGACAGTTGCCAATCCACGAGAAAACTACACAAGTGTTATGGCGGCTGTACACACTATGTACATGACCCTTTCGTCTCGTCTCGCTCTCTCTCTTCTCGTCTCGCTCTCTCTCGTCTCGTCTCGCTCTCTCTCGTCTCGGCTCGTTCGACCTCGGTTACTTGTCCAGTGTGCACAGCCGCCATTAATAATAGCATTATTATAATACTATTTTACTGGCCGAAGACGGTTGCTTTTCCTTTAAAGTTATTTCTTACATGAAATACCTACTGTTTTAATATTTCAATATTTTGGCTGTCATAACATCAGTTTACTTCCAGTAGACTGGGCCACTGCTTTCTAGAGAGCACCTTGTTGTTGAGTGTTTGTTTGACGTTATCGAATCGTAGCTAATGCTTTTGTGCACATTTGAAATGTATGTTAAAAGTTTAAAATGGGTATTCTAGCGCGAATATTAACCATAGATAAGCATTCAGCTTACTTTCGTTGCTTGCCCGACGTTTCAACACAGTTACACATGTGTCGTGGACGCGAGCTCAATGCTTATCTTTGGTAAATCATCGCGCTAGAATACCCGTTTTAAACTTTTAATATCATGTCAGTGCGCGTTTCCTTAAAAAAATATTTGAAATGTAGGTAAGTAGGTGAATAAGATATTGCACTGCAGTAGTTGTTTGTCTGCCTGAAAAGGCAAATCCCAGCGTCTGTATACTACACAAAATGTAACATCCTCGCAATTCCAGCACCCTGAGTACTACAAAGTACTACTGCTAGCAAAAAAAAAGTTGTATGGTTTTACGGTAAAAGTGAAACTTTTTTTCACATTATAGGCCGACCGTCACGCGACATGCAACACACAGACGAAAAAGTAATAAAAGATTAACTTCAAAAAAAAAATTCTAATTTATCGTAAAATGTTTTAAAAAGTGAATAAAGTTGTATTTTCCCGCTGTGTAAGGAACATTTTCTAAGAAAGCTAAACGTGCTATTAAAAGTTAGAGAACTTGTAAATCTAGCGAGTTGAGTTTTGCTTTTGTAGGGCGCCAAAGTTTATTATAATCTCGAGTTATTTGTAAGTATGTCAAACTTTGCATGCATAGGTACGTAAGCTATTAGTTCTGCTCCTTAGCGTTACATACGATTTATTCTATTACCATAGGAAATTCAGTGTTTTTTAATTCTTAAAAAAATGCATATTGGTTGTCTGAATTCTATAACACAACTGCTTTAGCAACTTAACATAAGATGAAGGAAATGAGTGTGTTTGAAAAAAAATATCTTAAGAGAAAATAATTGTAATTTGGAATGGATGTTTTAACGAACGAACTACTGGATAGTGATTAAATACTAGATAATAGATTATTATCTAGTATTTGATAATTTATTATTATCTAGTATTTTTTAGTCACTATCCAGTAATTCATTCGTTAAAAACTTCCATTCCAAATTACAATTATTTTCTCTTCAATAATCTATTATTATCTAGTATTTTTTAGTCATTATCCAGTAGTTCATTCGTTAAAAATATCCACGTATGTCCAAAGTATTATAGATAATACTTTCACCGTTGCGTTGGGAAGCTACACTATCCCCAAATTGACAAAGACAAATATTTATCCCGAAATTCCTATGAATGATGAAAACAAAAAAAAAGCGAGTTACACCACGCGTTTGAACTACACTATACATGTATGTACTTTGAAATGCGTCAAACGGGGTTTCAAGCATTTCAACGACCCTTTATTTTCATTGTGCTCGAAATATCGACGAGTATGATTTTTGCTTTATACGCATATAGTGACTGGAAATGCGTAAAATTAATTAAAATGTTACGTTCATTTTATGAAAGGAAAATCACTGTGTTGTAAAGCCAACTGCGCTCTCGTAACATGCCCTAATGAACTATATATGGGACCGAAAATACACTCGTGGTTGGAAAAGAATCTGGGTCATAAGGCTTCAATACATTCTACAATTTTGTCTCATCAGTGTCGACATAATAATAATAATAAATAAATATAAATAAATATTTTACAACAACACACACATTGCCTTCATCCCATGTTAAGTAGCTAAAGCACTTGTGTTATGGAAATCAGACAACGAAATATACTTACTTAATTTTTTTTTTCTTTTAAATACATACTTATATAAATAAAACATCCAGACACATCCAACAAGTACTTAAAGGCTCATTACTTAAATACCTGTCAACGGTGGGTATCGAACCCACGACCCTAAGGAGCAGAGGCAGACATGCTGATCACTACACCAACAGGCCCGTCTATTGTATTTAAAAAACAGTTTCCTTTACTCAGAGAGATTTTATCTCCTCGATTACCAAATATTTTGATGTGTTTTGTACACAAAATTATGTCTGTCGGGCAATTTTTCTTTAAAGTTTATTTTCAATTTTATCCGTAGGTATTTTTTGTACAGTGCAGCGTATTCAATCAAGACTGAATTTATGTGAATGTAGGTCAATATTAATGTAATAACAGTAAGTATCTACTTTAAATTAATTATAACGGCTTATTCGTCAACTCCATAATTATATTGAAGGCGGATTGTAAGATAATCCTGATTGAAGTTGGTCAATCACCGAAGTGCCGTGCCGTATTAGATTTTGTTTACTGGAGTTTAGTATACTGCATGTAAGTGGACTCCGAGCAATGATCTCAGAAACCTTCCTTTTTTATCACAATGAACAAGCGTTTGACCACCGTCCTGCCTGATGTTAAGCAGCAATGTGGTCGACGATGGAGCACACTTGTTCAATAGGTACCTATTAGTGGCGAAGCTAGGCGGTAAGCCGGTAGTATAAGACAAGCCTATGCCAGGCACATTAACAAATATTATCAAGGAAATTATTTGTTGATGTGCTCAAATAAGTGAGTCAAATAACAAAATCTAAATAAGCATTGGTTAAGTGCCTATTTTTCACTACCGGCTTACCGCCTAGCTTCGCCACTAGCAGGCACTAGTCACTGGACTTGAAGACCTTCAAACTGTACTGCGCAGGAAACACAGACTCCGGCAAGTCATTCCACATCTTGACGGTTCGCACTATGAAAGTAGACGCAATCCTTTTGGTTCGCGTAAATGGTAAACCCACCTGGTATGGATGACGTTTTGCCGTTCTCCTGGTTGTCCTATTGTAAAAACGGGGTATTAGGTTGAAATTGATGTCAAACACGACAGCCTGTCAACGCTATTATTGAACATCTCAAGTTCTCATACTATTTCATTTAGGGCAACACGACGACAGAAACAAAAACATTTATTTGTTGTACAGATGTCTATAGGGACGCTGTGACTTGCCTTTTCAGTTATACACTATGAAAGAACCTGGTTGTTGGACTCGCCAATAAAAATAGTCGATTTTCTACCTCGCGAGACATTTTGTATGGATATTAAATTTTATATGAATTTCCCCGCATTATCGCAATAGTAATAGTACTTCATATTTACGAGCCCAATAATGTTTCTAAGACCATTGCTTGGGGTCATTTTACACACAGTATGTTAGGTTTCACATGACGTTGTTATGAAGAGGTAATGAGTTTTAGGATCATCACAATTACCCTTCGGCCACACATTCAACATAGTAATGAGTGAAAAATTTAAATATGGGCTTTCAGTTAGGTACAAGTTGCCAGCGCATTCATAGTTAAATCTCCTAGTCGGCTCTTACAGCTGGCGCTTTCTAGTTTCATCCAGTCTCAGCACGAGAAGGATAATGGCGGATTGAACGAATGAAACGCAACTTTACCTGTCGTAAGATGAGAAAAAGTTCTTCAACTTTGAAAGCTTAAAGTTGCGGCACACATAATCCGAGCCGGAAACGGGATTTTTGTAATATGTCTCAGCGAACACTCAATACCTGCTTAATAATTTACGAATCCTGACGCGAGTGTGTAACTTAGCAATGCGGTGTTACTTATATCTAAGCTACATCTTGATCGTCGAAACGATCGATTATCAAAATTCAATCTTCTTCTTATATATAAAATCGAATTGCTGTTCGTTAGTCTCGCTAAAACTCGAGAACAGCTAGGTCGATTTGGCTTACTTTGGTCTTGAATTATTCGCGGAAGTCCAGGGAAGGTTTAAAAGGTGTACTTCATCCAATAAACGAGGTACAAAGGCGACTTTCTATGGGAAAACAAAAGTTTGCCGGGACAGCTAGTATTTCTATATTTCATCGTTATAAGTGCTATAACATACAGATATACAGCAGCATAACACAAAGCTTGATGAACGTCATTCATGACTTTTAAAATAAAGTAAACGTCGCCATTTGCGATCTTACCATCGTTAGTTTTACATTTTGTAATCTACAGTGTGCAATAAAGAGTATATTCATTTATTCATAATTATTGCCTAAGTGATTGTCTCGAGTTTTACGTACATCGCTGTAGGTCTGTTTCCCCGTCCCTGTGTGACGTTAACTTTAAAGCAAATCTACAGGAGGATGAGCCAGTCACCGATAATCCAAGATGGCAGATGATAGTTGGGAAACTTGACTTAAAAGTCCACGTCTTAGAGAATTATTTGACTTCATTACTTTTCGCTGATAAACGCCGATTGGACGGCGTCATCTTGTCATAAGAGTGAACTTACTTTGACTTTTGAGAGGAGGAAAAACGTTTCATTATCGTCATCAGCCCATAGTTGTCCACTGCTGGACATAGGCCTCTCCAATTGCGCGCCACTGCGATCTGTTTTCGGCTTCTCGCATCCAACTTCTGCCAGCAATTTCACGCATAATCAGTCCACCATAATTAACTAGCTGACCAGGAAATCTTTGTTTTGCCAATATAAATTATTAACAGTGTTTCTCTATGATTATATTCATAAATAATAAATCTTCCTCAGGAATCAGTTTATGTATTAAAACCGCATCAAAATCCGTTTCGGAGTTGTGACCATACATAGGGGCGGACAGTGGGAGACTTTGTTTTATACTAAACTTTTAACAATAGACATTATTTACCTATAAACCTCCCTCTACAATCACTCTACTAAAAAAACCGCTTGAAATTCCGTTGCCTAGTTTCAAAGAGCTAAGCATACAGACAGCGGGAGGCGACTTTGTTTTACGTGGGGCATACTGAAAGTTTCTGGATTCTAATAAATGATACTACATATTCACGAATGTCATCCTGGAGGTGTCTCCGTCCACGTCTGAACTCAGCAAACCACGCATTCACAGAGCTGCTTGACGGGGCTTCATCACCTCTCTTGTTGATTTAACCCACAGTGAAAATCATAAAAAAAATCACGTATTAACTCCATGGTAATGTCCGCAACAAAATTTCAAAACAACACAAAAATCAAAAACCAAATGAAAATTTTCATAATTCGTAAGAGTTCTTTTTTCAAAATCAGTATTTTTTTTTTTCGTATATGGCCAATTCCAGAAACTTTCAGTATGCACTATCGTACTAGCTGAATCGGAAAACCTTGTTTTGCCAATATACATTATTAACAGTGTTCCCCTCCTATTATTTGCATGTATTATACATAATAATATAAACCTTCATCAAGAATCACTCTATCTACTAAAGAAAACCAAAATCAATTGTATAGTTTTAAAGATCTAAGCATAGAGGTACATAGGGTCAGACAGCGGGGAGCGATTTTGTTTTATATATTATAGCTGCACCGCGCGGTGTTACTCGCATTTTTCCGTTCCCGTGGGAATTTAGGGATAATATTAATCATAATCATTATAACAAAAAGGCTGCCTAATTCTAAATATTCTAATAAAACTATAAAATCTACTTTTCCTTTTGTTCCTTCGTGAACAGTTACATTAACCGTAGCGTTCAAGAATCACGAAAAGGAAGTGTCACGTTTGTGTAACGTATCACAGAATCCAAGGTCGGCTGTATACAAGGACGTAATGCCGCCGGTAGTTTTTCCTCATACATATTTCTCGAACGAGTATCGTAAGATTACGGTCCAATCTCGTGAAATATCGAAATGCCGTACATCACTAGGGTAGACATTTTTTTTTATTAAAACGCAATGAAGAAGCTTTTTACCACTATCCTACCTGATGTTGACAAGCGACGTGGTCGACGATAGAGCACACTTGTTCATTCATTCACGCTTCAGAGATGTTATATTGAGACTAGTAAAAAAATTAACAAAAAAATTATGATGAGTTCTCGAGTGGAGACCGACTTCGCGTGGAGTCGGACGCCCTCAGGCAAGGCGAACTATTAATTTGCGCAAGATGGCTGGCAGTAAATATATTTTTTTTTAGTCAGTTTACAAACGTTTGACCACCATCCCGCCTGATGTAAAGCATCACACTTGTTCAATACGCACCCATTTATACGTCACTTGAAGACCTCCAGACTAGTACTACTTTACGAGTATGGCAGTTCCGTGCAATTGGAGAGGTCTAAGTCCAGCAGTGGATGAATATAGGCTGATGACGATGGTGGTTTTTAATGAAAAAATAAAATACACTTCACGCCTTTTAAAGCGGGGTAGGCAGAGCCACTAGCTAAAGCAAGCCCACGGTTCATCAAGCGTATTTAACCCAACGTGACAGGGGGTGAGCCCATCGCCGTTACAGGATTCACACGCCTTGTGGTGTGCGGGTTTCATCACGATGTTGTCCTTCACCGTACAAGCGTTGCGTTACGTACATAGGTTCATAGGCATAGGATTTTTAATGATGTTAAGTAAATCAGATTCATAGACGTCTGTAACTACACACATCAAAAGTGTCTAGGGATCAAGAACTTTATTGGTCTAAAAAAAAACTAATTTATTTAAATCAAATCTAATCATCTGGATTGGTCTCCTACCTGATTCCCCATGCCTGTATCAATGACTCATCACCACATTTTGAATAAATTATGAATGAATTCAGTTTTTGTAAAGTATATTATTGATTGAAATCTTCTAAAATGTACTTGATCAAGACACTTTTGATGTGGGTATCTACGAAATAGAAAACAATGAAACATTGTGAGACTTTTCGCGGAAATGAGTAAAACACTCGTAGAAATAGAGCGCGTTTTTCCTTTATTTTTATTTCATTTTTATTTTGTTTTATTGCGCTAAGGTGTCACTGTTGTAATAACATAGCGAGAGAAATTAATTGGACACTATAGTAGAGTACTTCTACTTTTATTTCCTGGAAAGTATGACAGTAATGACAGTTCTCCGCCCAAAAATCTATCAGAAAAACGTCAAAGAAAATCCCTTGTTTTATTCACTGTTGGAAAGCTACATTATTATTGAGTAACATAGGCTATGTTTTATCCCGAAATTCCATTAGTGTAAAATAAATATAATAAGCTCTGTAGGACTTATCTTTTTACCCTGTTTTATCTTGTTCCTGATCCAATCTGTATCTATTAATTAATATATTTGTATATATACTCCATGTATGTTTATAAATATAATTTTATTTCTTTATTATTCTGATTCTCGCATGATTTTGTATTATCTATGTAAGTTTATGTAATAACTGGATGTTGATGTGTGGCTTTCTCTCCCCAACGGGTTTCGGCGGAACACCAGCACCGCAGGTAGCTGTGGCATTATGCTGAGTCGAGACCCTTTTACTAGCTTGAGACCTGGCACACGTTCAGTGCCATTCTCACAGATCTAGTACACTTTTGTTTTTATTTTTTATCTTATTTTTACTATTTTATTTCATTTTTTCTTGTTGTCGTTTGTCTATTTTTTGTTTTTAGTGTGTTAGTTCTTAAGTTGGTGAATAAATATATATACATACATACAAACTTATTATGCACGGCAAACAAACAAGTTTCATATTGTCGAAAACATGAATGCATTGTCTGTTGCTCATAAAACATTTGCGAAGACTATAATTGATGGTACCAAAACATCAGTCATATATCGATCCTAAAATAAATCGACTCTTTCCAATATTGTACAACACTATCAATATAGACAATGTCAATCGACCTGTCAGAATTTCCTTCTTAGATGACGCCTATAAGGACCACAGTGAAATGGGAGTAACGAAACCAGCATCGAACTTTGGCCACACAACGTGCTTTCAAAATGAAGCCCGTGGCTAGCAGTGTCCAGCAGTGTTTGCCCCCACGTTCCTTAAGTCCCTTAGGTGCAGCATGCTGCTATCAATTCCTAAGACTATCTTCCTATTAAGAAAATAATGTATTGCAGTATGGGCTTGAATGTACTAAGAACCGACTGCAACCAGTACTACCTAGCCCACGCGCTACGATTTTTTAAAGTTCCCTTCAGTTTATCATCATAAAACCCTAATTTCCTTATCGTGGTGGTGCACCTTTTAAATATCTTCTTTCCATCAAAAAATAGAATCTTGAAAATAGGTTTATAAACGCAAACCTCCTTTTTTGAAGTCGCTAACAAAAAAAAATCAATATCGAGGCAACGTCTAATAAAGCATGAGATTTTTTGCTGTATTTTTAACAAAACTTGTATGTAGATTTTGCAACATGCTAGATATTTTTCTGCCACGCACCGGAAAATTAAAATTTATCATGAAAATATTCCGTAGGAAGTTTACCATATTATTACTTAATTGGTTTTCAATCGACTGGAGGACTCTCGCCGCTTCCGACGGCTCTTTTTCTCTCATACAAATATTTTGTTTATTTTTTGTTAATTAATGAAGCTGCGAGAATTTCCCGTGTATAATAAAGTAATCGATTATCATTAAAATTTTTACACAAATTGCTTGTGAAATACCACGCAGATATGCAACCTGCATATTTAATATTTAATTTTAAGGTTCATAATTTTACTGATTTATAAATTATTCAGCACTGCAGTAGGCCGACTGATCACTGATTTTCAATATTAGTTTTTAAGTAACTCTAAAAAAAACTTGCTTTAGCAAGTGCCTCTGCCTACCCCTCTTTGGGATTAAAGGCGTGAAGTGTATTTTTTTTTTCTAAAAAAAAACTCTTCTTTGTTCGCGGATAACTTCGTAATTTTTTAACGTAATTCTCGTATTTTTGCTCGATCACGATTACGTTTTGGTTTAGTATACGCTCGAGTTTAGTCGAGTTCAAAAATTACCAGAATACCATTTGTTTGAGAAGAGTAATTTTAGTTTTGTTTGTTTACGAGAATACGCTTTGACGATTCCGAGCCGTTTGACGTACTATTGAAATTCGATAGTAACACGATAACGATAGTAACAAGAGAGTTTAGACTAAGTTGAGACTTTTTTAGTATCGACAAAAATACGAGAATTGCACTACTGATTTTAATTGTTTTTTTTTTGTTGGTGGCCCCATGATAGATAGAAAAATTGAAATAAATATGTTACAAAGTTTTATAAACATGTGATAATTTGTTTTAGAATAAATTGCTATTCATTTCTACTTAATCTACCTAATTTGAAGTAACTAAGTTAAGTGTTGCGCTGTGTGTGCCCTTACAGGGTTTCATGTTGATACTTCAGTATTTTTAAGACCATATTTGTAACACATGAACGCAATAAATGATTATGATTATGAAATAAATAAAAAGCAGAACTATCTGTTAAATTGCTTGCCTATGGTAAGCCAATAGCAGCTTGGTTGGGGGCAGAGTGGTGGTGACCCAATTCGCCGGTTGGAATTTCGTTAAATGAATTTAAACAATATCGATAACAGTGTTCCCCAGGGTTCTGAAATACGTAGATTATATGCATAATACGGTTGATTATACACAGTCGCACTGCGGAACCTGACTCGGACCCAAGGGATTCCCTGTTCGATTCCCGCACATAGGACGTGTACCAATGAAAGAAACAATATATTAGTTAGTGATAAGTTACTCTTCACTTCGTGTTTTCTTTAAAAACGTATTGTTTTACAACAGTAAACGTTTTCTATTTATAAAACTTGGGACTGCAGAAAAATATCACAACTTCCTCTTTTACCACTAGGAAAATTATTTTATGAAACAAATCGGAGCAACGCAACATGAAATAGTAGCTATTATAACTTTAGTGACGTCTCTAGAAAAATAACTGGGGTTCATTTGAAGTAGAAAAAAAATAATACAATTTCATTTCAGCATTTTTCCAGTCCTCTCGCCTCCGCCGCCGGCACTTGTCCGAGATATTCCAATACTACCATAGGAAATAAAATGCAGAGTCATATAAATCGAGCACTGTACACTCAAGGACTGCCGGAGGAAAACAAAACAATTTACAGATGCCGGAAGCTATCACTTCCGAAGGTCAAGGTTTACCGTCAAAAATAAAAAAAAAGTGTCATTTCAACAAAAACACACAACTCTCGTCGACTTGTTTATCTCTTGCGAGTTGTTCAACAAAGCCACAACGTTTTAAGAAAAAAAATATCACTGCGTCACACGAACGTGAAAAGTTTTCATATAAATATTTCAAAACAAAGTCGTCGTCGGTGTGTCTTAGAGCTGCGATAGTGTTGCAGGTGTATCACAATAGTCTCCGCCCCCCCCTCAGTGCGGGGGAACACGTGAACGAGCCCACACCTGCGGCGGTGAGGTGCACCGAACTACTGTTCCTGTAGGACTATTCACTTCAGCTCAAACCGCGCTCGCATACAACTCTCTCGCTCTCAGATACGCTAAATGACAGAGACCACGTACGCGAAATACACACGTGAATTGCACGCCGGAGTGCAACCATCGCATACTGTCTGAGCTATTTCCATCCCTCAAGGCCTCCGCCGCTCCAGGCCGCTCAACTCTCACAGAGCCGCAGTGCTTGTTACAAATTCTAATCAACTTTTATAACGACAATAAAATATACGACGGACGAAAATCGCGCCGCGAACTCTACCCTAAGCGGATGAATCGAGTAAACAAACTTTCCGCTATTCCGGAAAATTTTGTCGTACGTCCTTAAAAGATTTTAAGCTCTATTACGTATGGATAGGATCGGTAATGGTAATTGAATATGGATACGCCGCGACATGATACTTGAGAGTTCATGCTAAGTAAATGGACGTAGTGAATGATGTGCTTTTGCGTTGAGTTTCGGAGTATTTTGTTTGTTCAGTAAGTGCTGGCGCGGAATTTTACTGCTACGAGTATGTTCGTGGGGAACTATGAAACTAACTGTTATGGAGACTTTGGTGTTAACAATATACAATTAAAATTTGGATATTTTTTTCAGGGTCAAGTCCAAACCCTACCTTTTTTTTTGTTTTTTTTTTATCGTGGGAAAATCCGTTATGGATACTCCACCGCTAACGGGGACAGCGGCGGGGTTATGTGGGACTCGCACCCACTAAAACCCCACGGTGACCACTCCCGCGTTATTGCCGGGGCCCCCGGAACAGCCTTAGCCACTACGTCCAAGGGTGGCCCCAGCAGCGCTAGGCCCTCGCGGACCGTCACCGGAATGGGGGCGATCTACGCACCCCCAGCGCACGATGTCGTACGGCGGTAACAGGGTCACCACGCTGCCGCCGTCGCCACTCAGGGGCCGTGAATGGCGCGCGAGTCCCCGCCCGCGTGCCACAACCCCTACGCCCTTTCAGTCGCCTTTTACGACAGGCAAGGGAAAACCTCAGTCCTATTCTTATGCCCGGGACTGCTGGGCACAAGTCCAAACCCTACCTGCCTCTCTCTGTACGGGCCATTCTCTGGACGTGCGCGTCTACTTGCGCCTGCCTCTTTTCAAAGCACACGTTTTCTTGACTCCATACAAATTATTATTGTCTATCCCCGTTGTTTTTGTTTCTTCTCTTTCCCCAACTCTCCCCCTTCTGGGGCATGACGACCACATTACGGAGGCTTCGCGTCGGGACCTCGTTGCGTCTTCGTCGTTAGTTAAAATTTGGACTGTAGATTGTAGGTAAATAGATATGTGACAAAACAATACGAACTTTCACAATTTAATTTTATTAGACCAATAGTAGTAGTAGTAGTAGTAGTACAGCGCCTAATTCATATAGACAGGACAGACAGCTGTAGCCGACTTTGTTTTATTCTTTGTACAGATAGTACACACATCAAAAGTGTCTAGGGATCAAGTACATTTTAGAAGATTGTAATCAAGAATATATTTTACAAAAACTGAATTCATTCATAATTTATTCAAAATGTGGTGATATGTCATTGATACAGGCATGGGGAATTAGGTAGGTATCCAATCCAGAAGATTAAATTTGAATTAAATAAATTAGATTTTTTTTAGAGCTAAAAATGTTCTTGATCCCTAGACACTTTTGATGTGTGTAGATTAAGACTCTTCGTCAAAATTAGTCGTGCGAACAGCCAGGATATGGAATGGCTTGCCGGAGTCTGTGTTTCCTGCACAGTACAGTCTGAAGGCCTTCAAGTCACTAGGGTAAATAGGTACCTAATGAACAAGTGTGCTCCATGTTAGACCACATCGATGCTTAACATCAGGCAGGATGACGGTTAGACGCTTGATCAATGTATTAAAAAAAAGAAGCAGCTCTTTGTGTTTTACCTCACCTTCCTGTCAAATACTTTAGATTACGACACAACAATTTTTTCACTTTGCTTAATATCATATTCTTAGGGTCTTACCAATAATGGCGGAATTGCTATTTAGAAGATACACAAAGCTCAACTTAACTTGTCAGTTGTATGTCAAATACGGAATATCCAATTCAAGTAGACCTGTAGTAACAGTTGTGTAAGTAAAAAGGCGTTTATTGGTAAGGGGGTTTATGTTTTAATGGACAAGCCTGGCATAGGCTTGTGTTGTACTACCGTACAAGACAAGCCTATGCCAGGCACATTAACAAATATTTTCAAGGAAATTAAGTAGCGTAGGGACTTATTATAGCTCAAATAAGTTTTTTATTATTATTTGTCTTATAATAAAAAATCTAAATAAGTATTGGTTAAGTGCTTATTTTTCAGTACCGGCTTACCTCCTAGCTTCGCCACTAATAGGTACCTAATGAACAAGTGTGCTCCATCGTAGACCACATCGCTGCTTAACATCAGCCAGGATGGTTCGACTCTTGTTCATTGTGTTTAACAATAAATGGTAATTTTCCATTGAAATAATATTCGTTACTATGATTTTCAATACTAATATATATGATTAATGCCAACTGCAACACACCGTTGATGAGCTCGGCGTAATAAGGCATTATTTGTCATTCAAATTTATCGCTCAATTTATTCATGAATAAAATTTACTGTGCTATAATTACGCAGCTTAGTGATTGGCGGAATGTTAACTGAAATTGTGATAACTAAATGTTATGTAGCAAAAGGCATAATTACATTGTTCTTAATAGCAATTTAAATTTATTGATACATCGACGTTTGACCGAAATGTTTGTTTTTACTATTGCCAATTAATTTATTTTAAACACTATAATTCACAAAAAAAGTACTCGTGACGAATTTAATGCTAATAGCGTCTGCGGTCCAGTTGGTCGGATCCTTGACTTGTAACCGGGAGATCCCGGGTTCGAGTCCGGCTACTGGACGTGTACCAATGGGACTCTTTTTCAGAGCCTATTTACGCAACGCAACGCTCGTACGGTGAAGGACAACATCGTGATGAAAACCGCACACCACAAGGTGTGTGAACCCTATAACGGCGATGGGCTCACCCCCTGTCACGTTAGGTTAAATACGCTTGGTGAACCGTGGGCATTTCCTTATTAAGCAAGTGCCTACCCCGCTTGGGGATTAAAAGGCGTGAAGTGTATTTTTTTTTTAATGCTAAAGCATTTTCTACTAGTCAGTGGCGTGCACACCATATAGGCAAAAAGACACTGCCTACCTTAGTATTTTGGTTACCCGACCTAATACTTTATAATATAATAGTTGTACTCACGACATGGGCTAACGAAGATCCAGTGTTTTGTGGGTGAGTAAATATGTAGGTTCCTATATTTCGTAGACAAGTTACCTATACATAGGTGTCCATCCTTTGGATTGGAGGGATTACTGCCTACCTTGTCGTAAAAGCAAGTGCACGCCACTGCTACCAGTCAACCACCCCAGTGACGGGAAAGAACAGTGGGTGTGCCAGGATACAAAAAACAAAATGGAAATTAAAACACGAAAATTATACAAATAATTACGAAAGGAAAACAAACATGATATAAAAAAATTACACTAGTAGAAAGAAAATAAAAAATATAAAAATCAATGCCACTTTTCGTTGTTATGTGCATATTGTATATATGTGCATGCATAATGTTATAAATCCAGAACGGGTGGACCGATTTCGTTAATCTTCCTTTATTGTGCTTATTAATGACAGCAGAAGCTTCTTATAAAAGAAGAAAAAAAATGACATCCACTGTTGGACACTGGGTGAAAGAATTTTTCAAAACGGTCTTGGTAGTTTTTAAGCCTATTCATTACAACCAAACAAACAAAGGTTTCCTCTTTATAATATTAGTATAGATATAGAATACATACATCCATACACTTCACACCTGTCTCTCAGACGGATATAATATAGATAGAATATAGAATGATAGGCCATATACTACGTTATATCCCAAATTTCAAAAAATCTATTAAGTTTATCTGTGGTAATTACCATCATATTATCTTTTCCATATTTCAAAAAAAGATAAATAATTTAAAGAGGTAAACAGACATTGCGCAACGTGCTGGTTAAGTTTTTTTTTAAAAACAACGAACGAGCGTTTGACCACCAACCTGCCTGATGAGCAGCGATGTGGCCTACGATAGAGCATCTATAGTATCTATATTTTGTGAAAATTAACATAACATATATTTATTTTTTTATCATTAAGATCAAGCGTTTGACCACCATCCTGCCTGATGTTAAGCAGCGATGTGGTCTACGATGGAGCACACTTGTTCATTAGGTGCCTATTCACCCCAGTGACTTGAAAACCTTCAGACTGTACTGCGCAGGAAACACAGACTCCGGCAAGTCGTTCCACATCCTGGCGGTTCGCACTATGAAAGTGGACGCAAACCGTTTGGTTCGCGTAAATGGCAAATCCACCTGGTATGGATGACGTTTTGCCGTTCTCCTGTTGTCCTATTGTAAAAACGCGATGGGGGTATTAAGTTATGCAACATAACACGTCACACACAAAATACACCAATCACCGAAGCGCTTGTAAAACACATTCTAACATAAAAGCAAATCCCCGCACACCTTTGACGCCTGTCAGATTATAATGTTCTGATAATACTCGTGGATCAATGCGAAATGTCGGCATCATTCCACCCTCCGAAAGCGTAATTCATGTCGCGCCTGAAAAGCCTTTTCCAATCAATTAGTGGCTCTTATTTTATCGCTGTGTCGATGAAAATACACACAGAATACGGGCCGCCGCCGGCGGGTTTTACCTAATAGCAGCCATTTTGTGGAAGTAGAGCTTTAGTTGCCTAACTAAACAATAGAGATTCGAGATCGTTAGCGCGTGACATGGATGATAAAATATGCGGTAGAAGTGACTGTCTCTGTGTGAGGTTTTTTTTATCACTATGAACATGCGTTTGATCACCATCCTGTCTGATGTATAGCGATGCGGTCTACGATGGAGCATACTTGTTCATTAGGTACCTATTCACCCCAAGACCTTCGGACTGTACTGCGCAATAAACACAGACTCCGGCAAGTCATTCCACATCCTGGCGGTTCGCACTATGAAAGTAGACGCAAACCGTTTGGTTCGCGTAAATGGAACTCAACTACGTCTTATTTCATGGGGTTTCATTATAGTATGATAGTAGTGACAGTTCTAGACACGAAAAACGTCGAAGAAAATTTCCCATTTCCTTAGGCATTTCTATGACAAAATGCCTATTCTTTGCCAACGATCGCTTGTGTCTGGCGGTCCACGGCGGCGGCGGAGGCAGCGCGGGACATCCTGCCTACTTTTGTTTGCCACATGTGGGTCACAGAGCGAGCTAGATACGTCCAGGTTGTACACTGTCTCGCTCACACCCCACACTAAAGAGAGAGACGTCTGCACACCTAAGTACCGATGATGACGTTCCAAAGTGTGACGTATTTACAAATGAACGGTCATCATCATCATCAGCCACATAACGTCCACTGCTGGACGAGGGCCTCCCCCAATGAGATCCGTCATTGGGGGTGAAATGCCAGTAATCGCCACGCTTGGCAGGCGGGTTGGCGATCGCAGTGGTGTTGTGGTTTAACTCACAGAGAGCGCTTCTGCCCGTTCTCTGGAGAGCTCCCTCTTACGACCCCCATGACGGGAAAAGTTGGGCTGGGGTGGTGACACATGTATTCTATTCGCCGTCACCACACGGCTAATGAACAGTGATGTGACTATTAGCCTAGAATCTGGTATACCCTTAGATTGCTAGTCGAAAGCCACAACCGCCGGATCGTTCACACCTCTTCGGTACGCGAGGCCAATCCATCTCCACCTACGCTTATTTCTACACGTTCCTAAAAGTGCCAAGAAGGTTTATGTGAAGATAAAAAAAATATATTCCATAATAAATGTTATTCCCACGGGGCCGGGAAAACTGAGCGTCCGCGAGTAATACTGCAAAATTTCAACTAGTCTCTGATATTTGAATGGCATAGAGCCCATCATCATCAGTCCATACTTGTCCACTGCTGGACATAGGCCTCTCCGATTGCACGCCACTGTGATCTGTTTTCGGTTTCTCGTATCCGTAGCTTCTGCCATCTTACGTATATCATCAGTCCACCTTCCTTCCGTCCTACACTCCGTTTGCCGAGACACGGTCTCCACTGGAGAACTCGTTTTCCCCAACGGTCGTCGGTTCTACGGCTAATATGGCCGGAGGCATAAAGCCCGGACGTTTACAATGCACGACAATTGAGAACAAAAGGACTATGATGATGAACGACGCAATTGTGAAACGGGAACGGTAATTCTTGTAATCGATATTACGGACTCGTACACTGATGCGTATGTGTGAATTACAGTAGGTTTTTGCGTACTAGAGCAGCAATCAATGTAACAGTTTGAAAAGTTAAAATGTTTACGATTGGATTGTGTTAGTTTCTTAATTCAGGTATTTCGGGCAACAAAAGAACATTCAATGTATGGATATTTGGTACTCTCTAAGTGGAGGAACTACTGAACGTATTTTTATAAAAAAATAATTTGAAATGAATATTTTTTTTTTCATTTCCTTCCATTGTCGCCATAGTACAAGTTGTTCGTATTCACCAATTGACCAGCCCAAAAACGTTTCTAAGACCATTATTGGGGTCCTTTACACTCTATATATAGCTACTTTAGTCCTTATTTATAATATTATAAATCGGAAAGTGAGTTTGCTAGTTCCGCTTTCACGCCGTAACTACTGAACCGATTGCTTTGAAATTTTGCATACGTAAAGTTAGAAGTCCGGATTAAATAATAGGGTACATTTTATTCCGGAAAAAAAATGATATTATCCAGGGAAACTTAGATTTTTCCGTAGGAATGATAAGTTTTCTTATAGTTGTCCTTTAATTCCTTTATACCGCAATATAACGGAAGTCCACACGAGCAAAGCCGCGGGCAGAAAGCTAGTTATCGGAAATAAATCTTGTTCCAGTATAAGAAATCTTGTCCGCTTACCAAATCCCATTTAAGTGACTATAGTATCGTTCTTCCAACAAGCATCCTCAAATCGACACTCCAAAACCAGCGTAACTTGGTCTTCAAGACGTCCACTCGTGGATACACAAGGTGACTGAATCTCTACGTAGTCCGGTATTGCTATGACGGTTGCAAATCCGGCTTATGTCCAATGCAATGAAATGTACGTACAGGATAGACGACAGTGCCGCACGCTTTACTGCACACTCTGTAAACTACCTGAGCTTTGCCAATGAAGCACGAAGGGAAGCAAACACGGCCGGCCACTGCTATATAGAGGTTGCTATAGTTTGTATGACATACTGAAACTACGCGAATGAAATCGCGGGGCGTCCACTTGTATAAAATAGGATAACATTGCTTGTCCTTGACTAAATTTCTCGGCCCATTGTCAGGGCGTTATAATTATAGATATACTCCGCTAACTCTCTTACGCCGTTATGAGAAAACATTATTTTGTGTCTGTCTCGAAAAAAATATACAACGTGAAAATTTCGTCACTTAAAATTAGGCCTAAGCCACAGCTTTTCATATTCCGACTTCATGTAACATAAACTTACACTATGAAAATAATGTATCACATTAAATGAACTGCATGCGTGCTATGGAAAAGGGCTACGCTCGGCGTTTCTCTAAAGGATCGAATCAGAAATGACGTGATCCAACAGAGAACCAAAGTCATCGACATAGCTCATCGTTATAGCAAGCTGAAGTGGCAGTGGGCCGGCCATATTAGCCGTAGAACCGATGACCGTTGGGGCAAACGAGTTCGCGAGTGGAGACCGCGTCTCGGCAAACGGAGTGTAGGACGCCCTCAGGCAAAGTGGACTGATGATACATGCAAGATGGCTGGCAGAAGCTGGATGTGAGAAGCCGAAAACAGATCACAAACAAAGAGTTCTGGTTACCTATACTTAAAATTATGAATAATTGAAACAAACATGGTTTATAGGGTGACGCCACGAGAAGATACTAGCTGACCTGACAAACGTTGTTTTACCAAAATACCTTATAGCCTATATGTTATTCTAGTTTATAAGCTACAATACTGCCAAGTTTCATCAAAATCCGTCCAGTACTTTCTGCGTGAAAGAGTAACAAACATCCACACATACAAACTTTCATGTTTATAATATTCGTAGGATTGTTTTTTTGCAATGAAAGTTGTTGACTTTACTAAAGAGTTGTAAACGCCTTATAAATGTGTATGAATTTCAAAGATGAAAAAGAGAAATGCATACAAATAGTAAATTATACACATTAAAACCAACCAAAATGGCCAAAAATGTGTGATGCAAATACTTCAAAGCACGTTGTATCAAAATACATTAAATAAGTCAGAAAAAAGTCAAAGAAAATTCTCCATTGCTTGTGTGTGTGCATAAATTGTGTTGGACAATTTTTTTAATCGATTTCGAAGATTTATTCGATTATCACCATCTTTCGCACATTTCACACTTTTCTAAAATCGAATATAATATTTAGCATCTTATACACTATTCTAGACTCATAAGAGTGTATAAGGTAGGTTAGGAGAGAGCAGCAGTTTGTTATATTTTATATATCAACCATACGAAAAAATATTACTGCCATACAGTCGTCATCATCATCAGCACATGTTCGTCCACTGCTGGACATAGGCCTCTCTAATTGCACCGCACTGTGATCTGTTCTTTTCTCGCATCCAGTTTCTGGCAGCCATCTTGCGTATATCACCAGTCCAGGAAGGTCGCGGGTTCGAGTCCGGCTACTGGACGTGTACCAATGGGACTCTGTTTCAAAGCCTATTGTTGCAAACTCGGCCTTTTTGATAATGTTTATTTTTCCTTAGTTTTATACGTTGTTGTCAATATATTTTTACTGACAGTAAAAAATCAGCATATTTACTGGAAACCAATCCCAGTGCCAAGCGTCCTTATTTCTTTTATATTAATATTAATTCGTAATTTCTATGTACGCAACGCAACGCTTGTACGGTGAAGGACAACATCGTGTGTGAACCCTATAACGGCGATGGGCTCATCTTGAACACGAAGAGTTATTACTTTGTCTTTGTCAGAATTGTCGGCTTTAAAGCTAAAAATAAGAGCCAAGTTTAAAAAAATAAAACACCCACCGAATGTTGTCAAAATGGTATTTTAATATTTCTAATTGAGCTGAAGCTAAGCTATATGAGTTCAAATTAAAATATACACCCATCAAATGTGTCTAGGGATCAAGAACATTTTTAGATCTAAAAAAATCTAATTTAGTTAAATCAAATCTAATCTTCTGCATTGGTTTCCTACCTAATTCCCCATGTCTGTATCACCACATTATGAATAAATTATGAATGAATTCAGTTTTTGTAAAATATATTCTTGATTGCAATCTTCTAAAATGTACTTGATCCCTCGACACTTTTGATGTGTGTATTTGTGCCCAAAGTGAAAAGTCAGGGTGTACCGCAGTCCGGGATTTAGCGAACTGCGCCGAAGTCGGGCAATACCGGAAAGGCGGAGATGATGCTCTTAGCTCCATGAGAGATGGTTGACCTATTTCTGCTGAGAAAGGTCGGAGGCACTGTGAAAATGATATTGTTGGTGCTGCATCTCTGTTTCGTATTTTGATTCAGATATTTTTTCCGTCACCGTGAGCCATGCTCGCCGATGCGAATTCTGAAAATTTTTTTCAAATTAAAAATGGCGGTTAGGCGAGTATACCTAACTCATTATAATAAATGGGTCAGACCAAAAACAACTACACTTATAATTCTAAAGTGAAGTTTAGAATAAAACGAGACGACGACACAAATAACATGCAGGTGTGAAAGAGTCAGATACGATATCCTCTATGTGCAGTAAGCTGCGTACCGGGGGATATCTGGACACAAACTGTCAAACTAGTTGTAAAATTGACAGTTTGGATCCAGAAGTACCTCATTTTCAACAGTTACACAGAAATGACTCAATCCACACTTTTCCCGAAATTGAGTTAGCTATACCAGTGTGCTAAGTTAAGACATATCCATCATAAAAAAAAAACATTTACACAAAAACGTTCACTACAACCTATTTTTTATGCACCCTGACTCAATCCACATGTATGGCGGGTCAATAGCGCATCCAAGTCTAAAGCTCAATGTCTCCGAAATAACTTTTTGTGGATTGAGTCCTTTCTGTGTAACTACGTCAAATTGTATTGTAGCACACACATCAAAAGTGTCTAGGGATCAAGAACATTTTTAGCTCTAAAAAAATCTGATTTATTTAAATCAAATCTAATCTTCTGGATTGGTCTCCTACCTATGCCTGTATCAATGACTTATCACCACATTTCGAATAAATTATGAATTAATTCAGTTTTTGTAAATTATATTCTTGATTGCAATCTTCTATAATGTACTTGATCCCTAGACACTTTTGATGTGTGTAGATAGCTTAACATCTCTATCGTGATTGTATTCCATGGCGTGAATAAATTAGAGGCGCTAAACATTATGCATTGTAATTTCAAAGCTTCACAGTGGCTAATAAATCTCACGTTATCTGCGCACACACAGTGCATTCTGCATGCCGCTTTATTCACTCCGGGCGCAGTTTTAAATTTCCCAAACCTTTGTCCGGCCGTTGCAATCAACGTAATGACAGAGACGCGCGGGTGGGCGGCGGCGCTCCAGTTACATCTACCCTCAAATCTGGTTAATCGGCGATGCCTTGAAGTGCTCCCGGCGCAACTGTTTGATTGGACAATTACGCCAAGCGACAAGCAATGTCGGGTAGACGAAAGGGAAGAAATTTTATACACTATGGATAAAGTGTATTTTTAACCCCCGACGCACAACGGGTTGTTATAAGTTTGACGTGTCAGTGTGTGTATGTGTCTGTCTGAGGCAACGTAGCACCGAAACGGATGATCCGATTTTAATGCGTTTACTTTGTTTGAAAGCTGATTTGATCTTGAAGAAACGTTGACTTTGATCTGGCGTGTTCTTAGCTATATTTGATCGACATCTGTTCACCCACTCAAAAGTTATGGGGGTTGAAAGTGGGGATGAAAAATTTTACTTGAATTGTAGCACACACATCAGAAGTGTCTAGGGATGTCAAAGTGGGATATCAAATGAAAGAGCACGACACGTATATTTAGAATCTGTTTATTAAATGAAAATTGGATATTTTTTTTCAAAAGTTATGAGGTTTGAAAGTGGGAAAAAAAGGTCGACTTTATACAAACATGTTCAAGCGGGGTATAAAATGAAAGGGCACGACACGAACGTTTAAAATCGTGGATTTTTTTTGCAATTTTATAGTCATTTTACACACATCAAAAGTGTCAAGTGAAGAACATTTTGGGCTCTAGAAAAATCTAATTTATTTAAATCAAACCTAATCTTCTGGATTGGTCTCCTACCTAATTCCCCATGCCTGTATCAATGACTTATCACCACATTTTGATAAATTATGAATGAATTTAGTTTTTGATGTGTGTATATGTGGACGAACCCAAGAGGCGTTTGTAGTGTATTAGGAACGTAGTGACAAAGATAGAGAAACGAATGCTTCAGTGGTTTGGCGATTTGGAATGAAAGGATGCAAATAGAATAAAGAAAGATACGTGAGTGAGCACAACGGAAGAGAAATTCTATGTCGGGTATTTCGGGTTGACTAAATCAGCGATTCGATATGGAAAGGCAAGGTAAAGTGCGCCAGAATTTGAAGTGCATGCTTGAATAGATTTACAGATGTCGAAAAAGAGAAAGAATTATTTCAAGACCGTCGCTTGTGGAAATCTATTGTGTACGAAGTACATCAAACTGCTTACATAAGCTTTACCTAGTTAACTTCATACATGATACTTTCAGTATTTTTAGTGCAAATAAATCACGCTAACAGTACAGACGTGTTTACATTTCGTGCTCATTACAACATATACTTATTGGCTATGTGCGCGACAGTGGCGACGCGTAGCGTTTACAACACTTACGGAAGCTGTCAAATAATAACAATCTAAACATTGTTAGTTTTCTGTGCAAATATAAATAAAACCAAAGATTAAAATATGTATTATTGACATTATTTAAGTGTTATTTATTCAATAGTTTTACTATAAAATGAATAAAACACTTACTTCTTTCTTTTCACAGCAGCAGTCTATTTTTTTCGTTGTTCTATTTTGTAGGACGCTCTTGGGAAAATATGAAATGTACATTTGCTATTGAGGCCGTTATTTTTACAGTTAACAACGCATTTCTTCACTTTAATTTTGTACTGCAATCAACAATTTAACAGCTGATCATCCGCATTCATAAAACATTTATTATGGTACCAAAACATCACTCTTAAATCGATTCTAAAATAAATCGAATATTTCCAATATTGTACAACACTATCCAGTCTAGGCTACGCATGTCAATCGACCTGTCAGAATTGGCTTCTTACGTGACGCCGACTGACAGAACTTTTTTTCCCTATTTACGTCACTTGGTATGTACATTATATGTTATTTACTGTACATTATGTTTCTCCAGAGATGGAGTACAGCTACGAGGAGGAGGAGGGCAGCGACGGAGAGAGGGAGCTGCGGCCGGTGGCGCGGCGCACCGGCAAACACATCGCCGCCGGCGAGGAGAGGCCTCGTTCCAACAGTAGCCAGCAGACAACGCCTACTGAAGGTCAGTGGAAACTCTTTCAGCGCACGAAGACCTTTATTCTGAACGACAGCTTCAGATCATTTTTTAATGAAACGCGCACAGACATTATAACTCAATATTGTTCACCGGGTATATAGACGTCGAGTAAAATAACAAAGGTAAGCTCGAGCTTGTCTTTGGTTATATTTGCGCCTATACCTCTATACCCGGTGAACAATATTGAATGACAGCTTCAGATGTCGTCCTAGAGGCAGATGACCTGTTCATGCCGGCCGTCCGGCTTCTACTCTATTTTACTCTGAGTCTATTCTATTATACCGAGATTCCCATGGGATCGAAAAGTGAGTAAACGGCAAGCGATTTAGGTAGTGACTATATACTTTGCGACAAATCAAACATTTTGCAAGTGAAAGCAATTTGAAATGTATGTCCAGTCATGTTCTGATTTGTCTCTTTTTCACACTTGCCGTTGGAATGAGACAATGCGTAAAACTTACCGAAATAGTGCGCGAGCCTAACACATCTTATGTACCGTTTTGATATTATTTTTGGACTGTTCCAAGTGTAAACAGCATAATCTCTCTTAGAATTTTACAACGGCAGAGAAGAATACCTATCGATCGACATAGTACGCTGTACTACATAGCGACAACAATGGGGATTTTTCTTTGACGTTTTTCTGACAGATTTTCGGGCGGAGAACTGTCATTACTGTCAAACTTCTTTTGTAGGAAATTCCCCATTGGTATAGAGCAATTGTCGCGAATCAGAAAAGTCATCTCTAAAGTTTAAAATATATATATTTTTTAAATTTTCTCACTTTTTACGTCATGGTGTCATACTACAAATCAATAATTAATAACATTATAAAAATTAAACATTTTATTGATTTTTTTGCATTAAATAGACTCTGAAACTACGTGACCGATTTAAGACGATACAATTACATAAATACTTATGAATACATGCATAGATAAATAAAACACCCAGATGCACACGACAAATGCTTCAGCTCATCAAGGCAGATGTCCTGTCCATGCCGGCCGTCCGGCTTCTACTCTATTTTACTCTGATTCTACTCTATTATTCCGAGATTCCCATGGGATCGAAAAAAAAGTGAGTAAAATAGGTAGTGCTATATACTTTGCGACAAATCAAACATTTTGCAAGTGAAAGCAATTTGAAATGTATGTCCAGTCATGTTTTAATTTGAATAGCCGAAATGCAGAGTTGCATTTATATTATGAACGCTCAAGGCAGCTTACCGTTATGTTATTATGTTCGGACTGGAGCTTCTATGACGTTTGCATTCACATAATGTATATTCCTTCTCGTTGCTACGATATTGCAGTAAATTTTCATGGAAATTAGAATTTGGGTACAAACTGAATAGGTTCGTAAAATATAACCGCATACTACGCTGAAAAACTACCGGCGATACAATATTTTTATATAAACTATCTGTAAATAATATATAATACACTTCACGCCTTAATTCCCAACCATCCTTCACGTATTTATCTATATTTTTGAACTATCTGTACTACCAGTGATAATTCTAAATGTTTATTTTAATACATTAATTATATTAAATTGATTAAAAAAAAAAATAAAAAATTATGTTATAATATCAAAAGCGGTCGTGTCCACCCCAGTGCTTTTGAGGGACTCTGCCGCCTTTGATATATATGATCATTTTTAGAAATCATTACATAATATAAAACAAAGTTGCCTCCCGCTGACTGTCCCCCTATGTATGCATACATCTTTAAAACTACGCAACAAATCTTGATGCGGTTTCTGCGGATCTTTGGTAGATGGAGTGGTACTTAACGAAGGTTTATATGCAATATATATGATACATATTTATATGAAATATACATAAAATAGCAGAGAAACACTGAAAAATGTATATGGTAAAACAACGTTTGCCGGGCCAGCTTGATAAAATATAAATTATTAATTAGTTAAATAATTTACTATTAATACCATTATTCATGCTCCTAAGAAAGCAGAAATTCATCTGCGTGAAATGATATATATATATATATTTATTTACTAACTTAAGAACTAAAACACAAAAATTATAAAAGAAATACAAATAAAAACAACACAACAACAAGCAAAAATTAGGTACGGCTATTGTTGTCAGTAATTTTTCTTCACATTATTTTTGAAATTCCTTAAGAAAGGCTAGTGAATAAATCAAGAGTAGTAGTAGTCTTATCAAATTACATCACTTGAAAACTTAGCTAAGGAGAATTATTGCGACATTTCAAAAGTATCTGAAGCATAAAGGAACATTGCTTTGAGTATTTTTAAAGGATTTTCGAACAAAACCGGTCTGTTTTAATTCTGACCCACGTTTTTAAAAGTGATTTGATCCATTCAACCGCCACGTTCACGCGTGACGTGTTTTAGTGTTCTAAAAAAAATCTAAAGGGTAAATCCATCCAGTGAGTGACGACGCGGTCCCTTTCACGAATTGATTTTGTTTTACAGTTTTTTTTCACCAATGATGAATCCGGTGACGTCTATCAAATTTTCGCGTGTAGTGATGGATCTTACGAGAATTAAAATCGATATTCGAGGAATCGATTTTTTATTTACATGGGAACGTAAATCGATTTCAGAGTTTCAAGAGGAAGTGTTTATATTTTACTAGTCGAGTAATGGCCGATTTTCAAGATGGCTGATTCGAATACGATTTCAAGGAAGGGCCATCTCTCGATCGGAACGTTTCTTTCCATGCAAACTGAAATTATCGAATTTTCTAGAAAAACTGATTAAAAGCAGTATAAATTACTAAATAATATTTGCTTTGTATATTACAACAATAATATCGCACTATGTGATTTATTTATTGATTTTCAAACGTAATTATAAATATATTCGTTTGATAATGCCTACCGAAAAAACGCATTCACTGGAATGTAGGAAACGTCACCGGATTAATCATTGGTGAAAAAGACTGTAGTGTGCGTTTTCTTTATATTACTTCAGTCGAAATGCAATCATTTAGCGACTTCAAAAATAGACCTCTTTCTTTTTTAACCGCCTTCAATTCAAAAAAGGACGAGGTTCTTAATTCATTAAGTTATTCTTTCTTTTTCTTTAAGTTATTCTAGATTAGTATAATGTGGCGCTACAGATCACAGTGGCGTGCAATTGGAGAGGCCTATGTCCAGCAGTGGAAAAGTATGGGCTGATGATGATGATTGATAATATGGCGTTATAAGATAAAACACAGAAATAAAACAAGCTTCTGACCACCATCCTGCTTGATGTTAAGCAG
This sequence comes from Conopomorpha cramerella, assembly GCA_012932125.1. Taxonomy (NCBI): domain Eukaryota; kingdom Metazoa; phylum Arthropoda; class Insecta; order Lepidoptera; family Gracillariidae; genus Conopomorpha; species Conopomorpha cramerella. Next base: position 85 of record SJJU01002755.1, on the reverse strand, counting down.
CGATGTGCACGATGGAACGCACAATATTCATTAGGTGCCTATTTACTCTAGTGACTTGAATACATCCAGACTATACATAAAATAT
>SJJU01002754.1:0-16568 GCA_012932125.1 Conopomorpha cramerella | reverse complement strand
CAAATCAATATACAATATCAATAAGGTACGTAAAACCACTTTCTTGGCCGACCGCATATGCAGAAATGGGGAATTTTCAGGACCTTTTTTCCCTTAGTTATAACAGATGGCGCTAGCTATATCAGGGGGGATAAAAGTTCACGTAATAACTAATTTCAAGCAGTCAGTATTGAAGGTGCCAGTTATTTCTTTATTGTTTGTTTACATGTTACAAAAGTGTCGCAAGTTTTATTAAGTTACTCAAATAATAATAAACGTACTACAATATAACTGACAGCTGACACTGTGGACAACTACTGCGACATCTAGATAAAAACTTGTAGTTTGAAAAATTTCCCAGCCAAAATTAGTCAAAGTATACCTATAGTGAATAGTAGATTAATAGGTAAAAAATAAAATATGGTGACTGAACTTGTCACAGATATAGGTACGGAGTTACAAAGCAGGCTTTACCTGAGTTGCGAAACATATGGCATTATATAGACAGCTGTGACCTGAATCATGCGTGACTCACACCTTCATTTATTGAGTTTTCTTTTGTTACCATAAATAGTTCTTTTACCTATGAAAACATTTTATTGTTTTACCTATTTGTTTTTGTTGGATGTGATACATAAACTTCATTCTTGTTGTGTAGTCGGGTGTACACAACTTTGATGTCCCTTGGCCACTTGTACGATGACCATTGGGGCTTAGGAAGACAGAAGAAGTGCCTCATTCGCCTAATTTCTTTTTGTCTGTACAAACGGTATCTATGAGCCAAGCAAGCAAGCCGTACCATACTTTTCCCAAAATGGGGTGCACGCCAAATTTGACCCCACAAGATCTAGAGAAGGAAAGAGAAGAAATTAATTTATAACTTAAATCGTCTGTGGTCCAGATGGTCGGATACTTGACTTGTAACCGGGAGGTCGCGGGATTGAGTCTGGCTACTGGCCGTGTACCAATGGGACTCTTTTTCAGAGCCTATGTACGCAACACAACGCTTGTACGGTGAAGGACAACATCGTGATGAAACCCGCAAACCACAAGGTGTGTGAACCCTGTAGCGGCGATAGGCTCACCCCCTGTCACGTTGGGTTAAATACGCTTGATGAACCGTGGACATGCATGTGGGCATGGTAGCCCAGGATAAAACTGGGTCTTAATAAAGAGACTGAAATCAATAATTAATCTTATATTGATATGTTGAGATAGACACAGATAAAGTAGTTGTACTAACTATAAAGTAGTTTTGTCACGCTCTTACATTTACAAATACAAAAGTCCTGACTGATTCATTAATCACTGACTCATCACCCAGCCTACTCGACGCTAGAAAGCTGAAATTTTGCACAGAGGCTTTTTACGATATTTATGAGGTAAAAAAGTATTCTTCAAATTTCATCCCCTGATGTGGAAAAAGGGGGGTAGAAGTTTGTATGAGACAAACGTTAATTTTTAAGTTATGGATCTGAAACTTTTATAAAATCTGATTTTTTAAAATAGATTAGAGAGTATAGATAGATGGACTATCCCTGTCCAACATGAGTATTTCTCGACAGCAAAATAACAAATATATGGTGGGTATTCACACAGGTATTTCTAAATATTTTATTACATGAAACCAATGGTATTCTGTATAAACAGTAGTACAATTACTAGGAATGCATTGCACTTCTGGTTTCGTTTACATAATCCCACATATTGTCTTAAGAAAACCAGCCGTGTATTGAGTTTCCACGGCAAATTCCGATCAAGTTAATAATGCATACTTGGCCCCTCTCGTCTGTGCCGAGGTTAGTATACAACATTTTTAATTGTAAGTAAAAGCAAGTGCAGCTCGGTCACGGGTAGGTTAATAATTAACTAGTGTTTTTATTTAATATAATCCGCGGTGCGGTCATTTCCATAAGTAAGGTGCTCGCTGCGCGCTGTACCGTGGCTTGAACCGGCAGCGCTAGGGATGGGTAATGTACGATATCGAGTCGATAATTTAGTTTGCCTTCGTTATTGAATATTGTTTGGTCAGATTCTACCTATTAATTCGAACATTATTTTTTCTGACCAGAGCGTAATATAAAATGTAGTTTACTTCGGTGTTTTAATTTATAATTTAATAAATTTAATTAGTAGGGCTTATCTCAACGTGATTAAAAAATAAAATAATATTTTAGTATGAATGTACCTAGTAAGCGCATGCTCAGGAGCTGGAGTGAAGTCAAAGAAATTCTCTTGAAAAGGGGGCTGTGGTGACAACTTGTCGATGCCCTGTGCATCATCGGGATGACTTAGGGGCAGCAACATTGACCTAAATCAATTATACGATTGTGAGTAAACTTAATTCAGCTGTATCGTACCGTACCGTGTAGTTAAGTGTAGTCTGCTTTTTACCTAATGTTCCTAAAATACAAAAAAATCCTTCTGTATATAAATAGTAAACTAGAATCAAAACTAACGACATTGTTCATTTATTTTTCAAAAAAAATCCCACGTTGACGTTGTCGCATCACTATCACCAGGCTGCGCCGGCGCCGCAGTAACCTCCGGGCTGCGCGCGCGCCACCACGTCGCTCTTCACGGAGCGTTAGCGGACACATAATAATTGAATTATATGGCAGTGTTGACAAGACCTTGCGCGCAGTTTCCTTGTTTGCCACTTACGTTTAGGGCGGCTTCTTCACGGCATGGCATGGTAATTTTTTCGTTTATTTTTTCATTTATTTCACGTGCAAGTGTCAAGTGTAAACATTTTTCATTTAAGTATCGGGTTGTCGTACATGAGTATGAACTTCGTATACTTACAGAAGAAATGTCAAGACCAATTGTTTTTAAAGTAGGTATGTCTTTTTTAATAGAAAACCACGATTTTTTAAATAGGTACCTACTTCATTATAGAAGAACTAAGTGTGCCAAAACAATTAAATCTCACTGGTTAATAGCTACTTAAGCTGTTTCAGTTCCACATTTCAGTGACGTCAATATAATACGGGTATATTGAAGGACGTTAAAATGATTTGACTAACAATTGGATGTTTTTCCTTCTTTCTACAAAAAAGTCGTTAGTTTCTTTGAATGGGTATGTAGTTCGTGATAATGAAGGTAGACGCACATAATGATTGGATTTTAAGTATTACTTGTGTTTTCTATTGGTTTTATTGCCAACTGTAGGTACAAAAATCACTGGAGCAAATAGTTTTCGTAACTTTGTTGACGCGAGTATAAAATTTAATAACATAATATCTTAGAAGTGAATTTTGCGGTCTATAAAGTATTCCGAAACAAAAATCAGTGAGGTAAATTACTGTACGTCTTATACGGTGATTTAGCCACGGTAAACTTACTATCCACGCAACAAGTAAAGTTTTATGAACGCACTTCTCGACTATATTACCTATTGCATGTAATATACATTATAAATCACTATCTCTTAATAGAAACCGCATTAAAATCTGTTGCGTAGGTTTAAAGATATAGGCAAACATAGGAACAGAAAGCGGGAAGCAACTATGTTTAATGCCTACAATGTAATGCATAACGATAACGATGGACTAAGTTTGAACTCATGAAGACAAAGATTTGCTGTAGACTAACGTTTCGGACGAATTCATAGAACCACAACTCATTTACTTATTTTATTGGACTAAATAATTAGTAGGACAGTTACTGAAGGTTGACCAATTACTGCAATTTTTACCCTACTTAAGTGTCGTTTGACCGTAGTTTGTCTCTTTTCCACAAACACGATTAGAACGAGACAAACTTTACCTACATAGGAGAGTCTTGGATAAAGTGCATCTACTGAACCAATACATCATCATACACATATTAGTGATTTAAGTCACTTTTGCATGATGGGTTCTACTAATAAAATGGAAATAACTATTCCCCAGTTACACTCAGCTCAACTTTTTTTTTCTTTTTTTTATCACTATGAACAAGTATTTGATCACCATCCTGCCTGATGTTAACTTGTCAGTTGTATGTCATATACGGAATTACCAGTTTCAATAGAACTGTAACAATTAAGGCTTGCACTGCTGGACATAGGCCTCTCCAATTGCACGCCACTGTGATCTGTTTTCGGCCATGCTTCGGCCAGCCATCTTGTGCATATCATCAGTCCACCTTGCCTGAGAGCGTCCTTCACTCCGTTTGCCGAGACGCGGTCTCCATTCGAGAACTCGTTTGCCTCAACGGTCATCGGTTCTACTGCTAATATGGCCAACCCACCGCTACCTCAGCTTGGTGTTAGTTATAGTTAAGGTTTAAGTTACACCGAGTTTATTAATAACGGTGGATAAGTTTAGCTTAAAAGTGTGGGGTAGTGTTCGAATACCGGTCTTATAAAGTGTATGTGTTGTATTACCTAATAAACAAGTATTTTTTTGACATAAAACATAATATTACTAGCTGTCCCGGCAAACATTTGTTTTGCCATAATAAGTTGCCTTTGTACCCCGTGTATTGGGAGAAATACAACTGGTAGATGCATGAAAAATAGATAGTAGCCCATTCTCAGACCTACTGAATACGCATTTAAAATTTGGTGAAAATCGGTAAAGCCGTTTCGGAGGAGTATGGCAACGAAAACTGTGACACGAGAATTTTATATATTAGATTATTACATAATTTAAAACAAACATTATTGTAAAACAACGTAGCCCGCTGTCTTTCCCTGTGTATGCTTACATATTTAAAACTACGCAACGGATTTTCATTTTGCGGTCTCTTTTAACAGGTATAGTAGTGATTCCAGAGGAAGGTTTATATACAATCAATAACCTTCACCTCTTCATACAAATTTACCCAGCAGCTGATTTCCACTTTATAGGAAGAGGTGTTTTTTTTCTCTCTTTTGCCTTTGGGCTGACTGACAATAACGAGATTCGTCAACGTATATGATTTAACATTGTAGTTATATAATACATGTATAACAGGGAAACACTGTTAATAATGTATATTGGCAGAACAACGATTGCCGAATCAGATTATTATAAATAAAAGAGGTGTAAGTAAGTAAATAAACTAAAAGCACAGTTATTAAATGTTTTTGTCTGCTATTCAGACTGTGACTTTTGGTCAGTTTTGAGCCAGTAGGCAACAGAAAAAGAGGAAGAATTAAGTTTCACTTCTTCGAGGAATTCTAGTCTGTTCACTAATTCGACGAACGATTTGACACTTCCTATCATGTACGGATAATAGATTTTTCTAAATATTTGGGTAGGGATTTATAGGTACATTAATTTGACAGTTGTAATTCGGTCAAGATGACTCTATCGTTAAAAATCCGGCAACATTATTCTCTCAGACCAAAAACAATTAGACTTGCAATGTTACGTTTAGAATAAAACGAGACAACGATATAAAGAGTGAAACAGTAAGAAAAAATATGTTTTGTCCCTTACTGCGTATCAGGATAAATCTGGATCCAAACTGTCAAATCAGTAATAAAAGTAAACTGTCTCTTTTAACCAGAAAATCCATACATTTTTGAAGAAAAGAGACAGACTGAAGGTGATACGCGGCTTGCAAGTTTAGTTGTGTTTGGTCTGAGGTTATTCCGCAATCGATTTGCCAAATGCTTCTTCAAATTAAAAACTGACTATAGCGTTCTGTTCCTTGGAAATGCGACTGCATAATTTGTCTGCATCAATTTCTTATTTATTAACGTTGTCAAAGTTACTACTTACTCTGTGAAGTAACCTGGTGGTTACTACCTACTTGTATGTATGTATGATCACTGTAACTGAGACAAAAATGAAGTACGTAAATAACCAGAAATAAGATTAACACATGAACAGTGAATGACTATAGTCGGCTTAACAATAAAAAAAACTATTCTGTCAATTTCATTGTTATTATATAATTTCGATAGGCATATATTCCTTTACCTCCGTAGCGGTAAATACTATATAGAGGTAGAGAAAATAATGTTGGCCGATTTCAGGCTAGAAATGGTACCTAGTTCCCATTTTTTCTATAGAACATAAACGTTATTGAACAACATTTGTTTGTTAGCCCTGTTCTTTCTCTGTGAAAAGTGGTACTTATCTTGCCTAGATATATAAGAGTTTATATAGAGATACTTTCTTGTAATTTACTTGTGTTTTCCTGTGCCCGCCAGGGTCCACAGTGTCGTCATATACCTTCCTTTTATTAATGTAATGTATATTGACCATTATTGTGGAATGCTAATAAATAAAATTTGAAGGGAAGAGCTTCCCCATTCCCATTTGTTTTATGATAATAATGATGAAGAGTAATAATTATAATTATACCCGAAGTATAATTTAATCGTCCATCAATCCCTTTTGCATCTCGTATAATCCTCATCATCAGGTCATCTTTTATACCTATAATATTTTGACCAGCACGCAACTAATAAATACGTAGGTACTTATAGCAACAAATTAGCTACGGTACTCGTGCCAGGCGTAGGAATCGAATCTGCGACCTTTAAATCGGACGTAACCCTTTAGTAGCATGACAATATAAAGTAAACATAAGTCAAATGCCACAAGTTTTTAAACCATCAGTTGGTATAATTGCATAAATAAACGTCGTTTCATTTTCCTCTTGTTTCACTTCAATGGCTGCCAGTCTAAGACCTCGATTTATCAGGTTTTTCCTTGTTCTTGCGGTCGCTTCTTAATATATATTTTTTCTTCAACATCAGGCGTCATAATCACAATAACAATTAAGATCGACTGATTATGAGTGGAGTCACGAGTGATTCTAGAGTGCGTGGAATATTATTATTTTAAACTAGTGGACGCCCCGCGATTTCATTCGCGTATTCACATCTCATACAAACTATAACACTCTCTATTTAGTGACGTATCCCACAGGATAGGTATAAAAAGTATCCTATGTCCTTTCTCAGGCTCTAAATCAAATTAATTTCAGTAATTTATATCGGTTCAGTAGTTTTAGCGTTAAAGCGAAATCAGTTACTTTCGCATTTATAATATTAGTATAGTTTGTTATATGTATTACGAAGTTAAGTAAAAGTCCTTATTAGGAGATCATTTTACTGACCCATATTCTTAATTTGTATACACCCTTTTACATAAACACAGTGATCGTACCTAAGTGAGACAAACATTATCTGTTCTTGAGGAGCGATATTCCCCCGCTGCACTGTAATAATTCTGGCACCCATAGTCCAGTATATCCTAGCCAGAGGTCAGGTGACCATGTCAAAGCTGTTCCGTTTTAACTATTATCAACAACAGAGATCTCCATATTACAGCACAGAAACTCTAGACATCACCTTAAAAAAACATACAAACATACACGATAAACAGTAAAACAAACCGCATAAAATATTAACACAAATTCGTGACACGCCAGTGATCACGATATCGAAACAACGTTACACTTGAGCGAAGGATTATAAGCATGACGACCAGAGGGTTAGGGGTCATTTTCCCCCCCATTTGGCTCTCTCATCTCGCGTTGGAGTTTATCAGTTTTTGTTGGGCGCAATGGAGCATGCTCATGTTTATTGTTGTGCCGGGACACTGAACACTGACCGTATTTAACGTTAGTCGCTTTTGCTTAGGAATATTTGTAGGTTATTTTTTTATGTAATACTAGCTGACCCGGCAAACATTATTTTTCCAGTACAGTTAGTTACACTAGTGTTTCTCCTTCCTCGAGAATCACTCTACTTACTTAAAAAAAATATGAAAATACGCTGCGTAGTTTTAAAGATCTAAGCAGTACATATGGACAGACAGCGGGAAGTGACAATTGTTTTATACTATGTATTTATACAAGTTTTACCCCGACCGGTGATTTGTTCCGTTCCCACGGGAATTTTCACTTAGATATGTATTAATCCCACGTGTCAGCTAACTCTATACGAAATTTGTATAAATCACCCACAAACACAATCACAAACTTTCGCCTTTATAATACGTAAAATTACGTATAGTACGTAAAATTTTAATTACCTTTCTTCGTCTTTTTCTTTAAAGTTAGTAGGTAACTAAGTATAACAGATCTATAACGGAATCTTTAAAGTATAATATTACCTACTTTTGAAATAAAAAGCATAATTATAGCTAGTTATTGTAAATATGGGCTAATGATGATGATTGTAAATATGTTCTGGAAGAAACCAACTTCTGATTAAAAATATTGAAAGAACAAAGAAAAAATAAAAATGGAGGAATGCATTAATATTAGTGACAGAATACTGATTTTTTCTACAGACTTACTTAATAACATAATGTTACACAACTACTTGAAAATTTCTTTATTTTCTCGTCATATAAATTACCTTTACCACCAACATAATCACCATCACAAATCGTAATTACTTGTGTACATTTTGTCAAACGATTTTCTTTTTACGTAAATATACCACCAAATTAACGGCCATTATCTAGGTACACTACCGTGAACAAGAAACGGAAATGAGCTAGCATCTATAATTATTCGAAAGAAATAATAATTGAATTAATAACGAAAACAACTAGCTACGCATACAACATAATATAATTTTTGGGGTTTCTGTTTAAATGAGATTAAAAAAACTGTTACTTTAATTTAGTGTATATCGAAAACCAGGCATAGCCATCGGAGATTACTCTTCACCTCATGTTTTTTTTTTCAATCCGAAAATTACCAATTGAACGGAAAGGATCAACACTTTCGCGGACAACGAAATGGACACACCCTGTCGACGTGATGACAATCCTGCCTTAATTTAAGTGTCTTCGAAAGTGTTAATAATAGAAGAATTGTTCAGCTTACTGACATTTCGATTCTGAGAAATTTAAATACTCATTTCTATAAAATAATCGCGTCTCTTTTCTACTGTAAATGGTATTTCTTCGGAACGGAAATTAAAATGTCTTTCAATGTAGCGAGATATTTTCAAAAATCTCACTTCTTGAAATCATTTTAGTGAACGTGAAAGACGTTTTTATGTTGTGTCTAGTTTATTATTAACTGATCGAAAAACAGGCTACGCTCGGAAGATGACATCCGGGTTTGGTAGGACGTTCCGCTAAAATGACTGCTACTGTTTTAACACACATTAGAAATTGACAAAATACTTGACAACACCTATTTATTATAGAGCAGCCACTACAAAAAAAAAAGTTCTTTACAGTTTGTGCCTACTAACTTCCACATAATATAAACGAAGGCTAATGAAATTTCTTCGGAACCGAAAATGGTGGTATTTATTTAAATGTCCTAAGGTTTTTTAACAATATTACTTCATATAATAAATTTAAGTGCGCTTGAAAGATATTTTTAATATTTTCCCTTTTTTCATAATGATGAACGAGAGTTAGTGTGCGTCGATAAGTTCATTTTCAGAATTCAAAAAATATCCTATGGAGTAAAAAAAATGCGTATCCTAAAGTAAAGTAGGTATCCTACAAAAAGAAATGTGCTTCTTTAGAAATTCTGTTGCTTCATCATCGTCATCAGCACCAATACTGCTAATGAAATACTGAAGACACTGCTGGACATAGGCCTGCCCTCCAAAGCAGCGCCACATTGTCTTAGCTTACTTAATATTAAAAAAGGGAATGCGACAACATAAAACTACACATTGTGTCTACTACTCTTTATGCCGCTGACGTAGAATGAGTCATGAATTTTGCGCCTCTTATCTACCGGGAAAAGAGGCAAAGAATAAATAAATTTCAAGTCTTGGCGAGCTGCAGTTAAATACTACAAACTAAGTTGCCCAGGTTTTTCTGAACTCAAAATGCATGTAGAGCACATTTCCATTTAGAATAATAATTCACATTCTAGTGTAGACGTTTTCGCTTAGTGTTCTTCTCATAGTTTACCAAAACGATGACGTGGATATGGCATTGTTTTTATCAAAAAAAGGAATAGGAAATAAGCATTTAGGGCCTTACTAATAACGGCGGAATTGCTATTTGCAAAATATACAAAGCCCAAAACTTGTCAGTTGTATGTCAAATACGGAATAACCAGTTCAAGTAGACCTGTAATAACCGTTGTATAAGTGGCAATGCGTTTATTGGTAAGGGGGTTAGAATATACATAACAGCCTGTTATTTTGTGCTTCCATCCTTCTCTGGCGACATGTGAAACGAGTGAGATAGAACTACAATATGTCAAGCTGTAAAAAATAATCAAAAATCTAATGTACTTACTATACCTGCCGTGATTTTGAAAATGATGTCATTTACTCAGACGATCCTAGATTCTAACCGACAGGTTGTAAACGAAGGTTGTTAAATTTGTTTTGACTTAGCGTTAGACTTCGACTTAGATTTCGGCTTAGCGTTGTCGCTTCATCAGACGTTTTACATACACACTCCCATATGGATCATTTTGGCTAATGAGTGCTGAAAATGTATGTGGTTTCCTGCCACTCTTGAATTTCTTGTTTCGGGTGATATGTTTATATTATATTGTGATAAAAAAAAATAAAAAATAAATACACTTCACGCCTTTTAAACCCAAACGCGGGGTAGGCAGAGGCACTTGCTTAATAAGCAAATGCCCACGGTTCACCGAGCGTATTTAACCCAACGTGACAAGGGGTGAGCCCATCGCCGTTATAGGGTTCACACACCTTGTGGTGTGCGGGTTTCATCACGATGTTGTCCTTCACCACCGTACGAGCGTTGCGTTGCGTACATAGGCTCTGAAAAAGAGTCCCATTGGTACACGACCGGTAGCCGGACTCGAACCCGCGACCTCCCGGTTACAAGTCAAGTATCCGACCAACTGCACCACAGACGCTATTGTGATAATATAAGACATTAAATCACTTCAACCTTCAACACAGTGGCGTGCACTGGCTTTTACGACAAGGTAGGCAGTAATCCCCAAGGATTGACACCTATGTATTGGTAACTTGTCTTTACGAAATACAGGTACCTACATAGCTAGTCACCCACAAAACACAGGACATTTGTTAGCCCATTTCGTGAGTACAACAAAAAATGATCTAGCAATAACTCTATTAGTAGGTCGGGTAGTGAAAATACTAAGGTAGGCACTGTATTTTTGCCTATTATGGTGTGCACGCCACTGCAAGACTCTATTGCCTTAAATTAATAGTCAAACTTTTGCCAAAATACATATATTCGATAAACCCTTTGGACATGAAGTACTCGGTATAGGATGGTAACCATAATACCTACATTAAAAAAAATAGCGCCATGGTACGGGGTCTCCTGAGATTACTCATGACGCCTTACTAGAATAACTACGTCCTAATAGAAAATGACGTTTAATATCCACAAGTTACATTACTTTATGTCAGCGATCGTAACATGAACGGCCAAGTCAGTTACGCACGGCTGCGTCACTGGGAGAACTTTAACTTCACCTTCATTCGTTTTGATATTTAAATATGTGTATTCGTAGTCACATTAAATTTGAAAATCATATAAATAGTATAAAGCAAAGTCGCCTCTCGCGGTCTGTCCCCATGTGTGCTTAAATATTTAAAACAACGCAACGAATTTCGATACGGTTTTCTTGAATAGAAACAGGAACTTTTGTAGTATGTATAATACATGCATATATAAGCCAAGAAACACTGTAAATAATGTACATTGGCAAAACAAAGTTTGCCGGGTCAGCTAGTTAAAAATAAAAAAATATCATGTGTGTTGTCGAGCTATTTCATTCATTTTTAAAACAGTTTGTAAATGTGTTTTAGATATTAAACAGTATGCGATTCTCTGTAGGCTTTGTTACAACTGTTAGGTTACCTGTAAACAAATGAGAACGTTCATAGCATGTAGGTAAGTACAACAAGTTAAACACTAAGCTGAGGCAAGCGCGTGCAATTACAGTTATTATGACAATATCGGAGGATATCGACAAGGACACCGATACGGCGTCGTGAATACTCGCGTACTGTAATTTGTATCTTAGAACCGTATTCTAAAACAAGTATACGACGTATACTATTCAACTGTCACTTAAGCACAGTTTGTCTCATTTTTTTATGAAACGCGCACAGATATTATAACTCAATATTGTTCATCGGGTATATAGGCGCGAATATCAAAGACAAGTTCCAGCTTACCTCGCTGCTTTTTAGCTCGAGTCCACTCGTGACCACGACGCATGCAACTGCTTTGAAACGATGAGTAAATAACAAACGTAAGCTCGAGCTTGTCTTTGATTATATCCGGTGAACAATATTGAGTTATAGTTTGTCTCTTTCACACAAACAGGCTTAGATTCCGATAAATAGATAGATTGTGATGTGTACTTTGTTTGAGAATATGGCTGTTGCTGATTCTTATGTACTGTAGGTACAATGTAGGTCGGCCAAGAATCTTGTCTATCACCATAAAATTGAAGCTCATATGAATGTGGGGCACACTTAGGCGCGAATTCTGAAAAAAATATCAAAACTCAAGTGTCTCTTGAGCATGGTTGGTATCTTTTGTACACAAAAAATATTGGAGTAGAAAAAAATACTTGAGCAAGGTATTTGTGCTTGAGGAGAGATTGATAATGTGGGCCCTAGATAATAGTACCTCTTTGGCGTGTGGCTGAAATGTTTGCACTTAAGTTTAGAACTAACCAAGTCATGTGATGAATAATGCTCCATAGCTCCATACAAGCTTAAACAAAGTACGTAACGCAAAACCCTGACTTCTTTATCATTCGACTACCTTTAAAATATTTTCTTTCCAACAAAAATCACCAAAATCGGTTTATAAACTACTCATCTCTTCTACTACTAGTCATCTCACCACTAGACTCTATCTTTTTTATAGGAGTATCACTACTCCACTTAACATTAACACATCAAATAATAAGTTAATATGACCACTTTTCACTGTTCAATTGTTCTGATATAAAAATATTATTATTATAATCAACGAAGCTTACCGCGAATAAACATAAAAAACACTTCGACGATCGAATTGAAAAAGACACCTTTTTTAAAAATATAAAAAAAATATAAATACACTTCACGCCTTTAATCCCAAAAAGGGGTAGGCAGAGGCACTTGTTTAAAGCAAATACCCACGGTTCACCAAGCGTATTTAACCCAACGTGACAGGGGGTGAGCCCATCGCCGTTATAGGTTCACACACCTTGTGGTGTGCGGGTTTCATCACGATGTTGTCCTTCACCGTACGAGCGTTGCGTTGCGTACATTAGGCTCTGAAAAAGAGTCCCATTGGTACACGTCCAGTAGCCGGACTCGAACCCGGGACCTCCCGGTTACAATTCAAGGGTCCGACCAACTGGACCACAGACGCTCTACTTTTTTAAAGTAGCTTAAAACAAACATGCTCCAAAAAATAATATAAAAATGAGTACTTTGTCAACATTCCTTTATGATGTAGCCTATGTTATAAATATCTTACTCAGTGCAGTTAATTATGATCTCACTTACAAGTCTTACACAAAGTTGTGTATATTCAGGATTACTTCCTATGAGGTCATTGTAAACAAATGCTTGCACCACATTTTTGTGTACGCAGTTACCTACATGCATTAAAAAGCCAGATTAAGCTGACATGTGCTGCTTAGTGAAACATACGTGATGGAAGTTCTATTAGGCAGATAGACTTCTTATCTAGATTTAAGGGGAATTTTATGACTGTCCATGTATTACTTTATGATGTATTCCATTAGTAATACATCACACAGTTTTATCTTTGTGTTTAATACCTATACGAACTAGTTCGTCTACTTGTTGAACTCCCTATGAATACGTTTTTGCTTTGATAGACCTTTTCGGATGGATTTAAAAATAAAGAAAGGTATAAAATAAAGAATAAACCGTCTTTCGGGGCGCTCCCCCCACTTCACAGATCGCAATTTTTTTAGTTCCGGTGCTGTCACCTGTATACTAGTCACTAGTCAGAGATATTATTATGTAAAAGGGTTTTGTGTTCCTAATTTTTGTTTTGATCCAAAGAATATTTGAGTTGTATTGATTAGTTTAATAATAGATTTTTTTTATAATATAGATTACTTTTTTGGACAAGATAATGATAATATTTCTGTGTACAAATCAATAAATAGTGCTTTATATCTTTTAATCATCCCATACGTCAATTTGGTTACACGCACCCGCTCCCGTTACAAATGACCGCGCGCCCGCTTGCAGGTTAAAATGATAGAAGTTTCTTGGCCAACTGTACATTGTTATAGCATTTCTGTAAAACCTACATTCGACAACACATTAAGCACAGTTCTCCCTCTAAAATAAGTAACAAAAACCAGCGAAGCAAATCCTTTTCAAATTGTTCAAACTTTACTTACCAATGTTATATGATGACTGACGGTATTAAAAATAGATAATAATAAAAACCAAGCAAACGTTATGGGTGTTATACCACCCGCCTCACTGGGCTGGGTAATTGCTTAGTTGTTTCGTTAAACTTCTTTTCTTTAACGATTGTAAGAAAATATGCAACCAGTTTATTTAACAAGGCAAAAAAAAAACATTTTAAAAGCATATTTCAACACCTCTCGGTGAGGTTTAGTCGGTGAGAAAGTTAGAACCAAAGATTTATAGGTAGTTTCAGTTTTTTTTAGTTTTATTAGTAGTAAGGCATCGGTGCTTAAATATGATTTAACGATGATTATTATTGTGATTTCTTTCTTTAAAATTATTTACAAACAGTCATAAACAATCTGTTTTATTTAAATAGGTACGTTTTAATATTAGGAATTTAGAATTAAAATCAGATACATGCACATTATTATCCACAATCTTCAAAACATAAACTGAAAAATGAAATGTCATGCTTCGGTGGTTTGGGCATATGGAGAGAATGAATGAAAGTCGATTGACGAAAGAGATTTATATAGGTGATGTAATGGGCCGGGTGAGTAGAGGTCACGCCAGAAAGACGTTCATCGACCAGATTGGTGATGGATGTCCTCGCGGAAGGTGGCGTGAAAAGTACTCGAAACCGAGGTCATGTATGAAAAAATGTAAATGAAGCGTATGTAATAAGCACGGGTGGTCAATGTGGGGTATGTCAGGACAGTGACAAATGAAGTTCTGTAATCTCAGCCTACCCCTCTGGGATACTGTATGTATAATAATTATGTGGGTCGATAAAAAGACGGCATTATTTAAATAAGAATAATCAGGCAAATATAATATGACTATTTAACAGAAAATTACCTTTATTTCCTTCGTGACCTTTATAAATACGATTTATTTTTAGCCCATGCATAAACATGTCCTTGCGCCGCACAAAGACATTAGGGGTGTCGACTGATTACTATTTAGGGGTAGTTTGACCATAGTTTTTGGTACAACAATCAGTTTTTTTTTCGTAATGAGATCAGAATATCGGATAAAGTTTACATTGTTCTATTTTCGATTTATTCCCACTTGTTCCTTTATCAGGTCGTGTTTCGTTTTCTTCTTCATGGTACCGTCCAGTACCAAGCAGGTGTTAAGTGCCATTCCTAGACATCCTTCGATTTTCGGGAGCCCCGGCCAATAAGCACGGGTGGTCACGGTTGCGTGTGGATGGGTGCGAGTCCCACATAACCCCGCCGTTGTCCACGTAACGGATTTCTTGGATACCGGTGGGGTATCCATAACTAATTTCCCCAAGATAAAAATGTGTATTTATTACACTTTAGCGTTTTTGTGTTAACTATCGGAATTGGCCCCTAGGCATCTAACAATTAATTATTTTCGCCTACAAGAAACAATTTACTTAATCTCTTTCCTTTTTTTTTTCACATACGTAACGGTGCGCCTGTCTTCCGCGGTAGCAAACACAAATGATATTGATCTTGAATTCAACAATATTTTCATACTGTAACGTAGATTTTCCAACCTGGTTATCGGTTCGTTTGCTTCTTGTGCAATCTCCCGATGTCTTTCAAATTAAATTAATGTTGTTTTTATTCCATAACAAGATTTAGAAATCTTAAGAACCGTATTCTGGAACACCTCTCAAGCATAGAGCAGTAACGTTTTGTCTCACTGTAGTCGTGTTTGTTAAAAAGAGATAAAGGGTATGCGGTGCTCTTTACTGTAGGCATGCGAAAAAAGCCTTCGACTTCGGCTTAGCGAAAAAAATTTTAAAAATTAGCCAATAAAAATATTTTTGAATTGTAATATTTTGCTTTAATACTAGTAATAATTCTTCACATAAATCCAGGAAAAACATAAATGCATTTTTTCGGAATATTACAACTGTTTATAGATACTATTTTCGTTACAAGAGACTTCGAAAAAGGGGATTTTTTTATGTTTATGTGGCCATTAGTATTGGTCAAAGTCGGTTCATTGTATAGTTAAATGATTTATCTAAAACTAGTTGTCTCGGCAAACATTTGTTTAAACATAGGAAGTCACCTTTCTGCCACTTGTATTGCCATTTTAAACCTTCCCAGGACTTCCACGTGTGTTTCAAATCAAAATTAGCCAAATCGGGCCAGCCGTTCTCGCTAAAACTCGGTGTATTTCTTCTAATGCACGGGATACAAAAGCGACTTCCTATGGTAAAACAAATGTTTGCCGAGACACCCAGTATAGATACCTATAGACGACTAGCTGATCCGGCAAACATTTGTTTTGCCATAGGAAGTCGCATTTGCACCTCGTGTATTCGAAGAAATAC
>SJJU01002753.1:0-28155 GCA_012932125.1 Conopomorpha cramerella | reverse complement strand
ATCTGATTATATCTACCTTATTTGTTGCAGATACTCAGAACGGTGTGTTCAGCAATAAAGACGCAGCTATGCACCGTCGGTGTGACCCTGACGCTGTTGAATACGGCACGTCTACCACGGGAGGCGTTCCGCTATGGCGCCATACCTTACCTGGTGGTGTACTCCATGTGGCTCGTGATCGTGGGGCTGGCCAGCGCGCTGCTGCAGCTGGCTGCCGGGCAACTGAGTCAGCAAGACGCTGTTGGGGTCTGGAGGGCGGTGCCTATATTCAGAGGTGACTTTATAGTACATATAATTATTTGGTCTGAACAATGTAGTTCGTTATCGTTGCTGCAGTTGGCTGCGGGTTTAGAGGGCGATGCCTGTATGCAAAGGTAACTTTTTGTAATAGTATTAGGTATCTGGTGGTATACTCCATGTGGCTCGTGATCGCGGGGCTGGCCAGCGCAGCGCTGCAGCTGGCTGCCGGGCAACTGAGTCAGCAAGACGCTGTTGGGGTCTGGAGGGCGGTGCCTATATTCAGAGGTGACTTTCTCCACGTGTCTAACGATCGTTGCTGCAGTTGGCTACGGGATAGCTGCGCCCGCAAAATGTAGGGCAAGGCTAATTGGGACCTGGCAAGGAGTGCCTATAATCAGAGGTAACTTTCCTTTATGGTTATAATTATGGGGTGGACTACTAGACGTGGCTTGTGATCACTATTGCAGCTTTTGGGGTCAAGTAGGCGATGCCAATTTCAGAAGTGAATTTCTTTTGGCATAAATTTGTGGTTAGCTAAAATCAGATGGAAACTAAAGCCTCATAAAACCGAACAAATGGGACTAAAATTACAGTACTAACGTCTTACGATTTATTGACATCTATTATCGACTGACTGTTTGTTCACTGCTGGACATCAGCGGCGTGCACACCATACAGGCAAAAAGACACTGCCTACCTTAGTGTGTTGGCTTCCCGACCTAATAATAGAGTTATTGCTAGATCTTTTTTGTTGTACTAACGACATGGGATAACGAAGGTCCTGTGTTTTGTGGGTGAGTAGATAGGTAGGTGTGTTTCGTAAAGACAAGTTGCCTATACGTAGGTGTCAATCCTTGGGGATTACTGCCTACCTTGTCGTAAAAGCCAGTGCACGCCACTGCTGGACATAGGCCTCTCCAATGGCACGCCACTGTGGTCTGTTTTCGGCTTTCATCATCCAGCTTCTACGCATATCACCAGTCCACCTTGCCCTACACTTCGTTTGCCGAACTGCGGTCTCCACTCGAGAACTCATTTCCTTTTACTTACTTATTTATTTTATCATTCTTCTGTTCACGTGTTATCGTTTAGTATTTCCTGCGGCTAACTACGGGTAAGACTAATTGCCATAAACCAAACAATACCTTTTTTTTAATGAATTGATTAAAGATTAAAATGTCGCCTTTTTAATCAATGGCAGTGTTGGCATCCATGATTCATTACTCTGATAATTACAATGACGTGACTGGACTGAACATATACATCAATTACAAAAAAGCAAAGTACCACATGTGGCCACTTATTCCGATACAATCAACATTTTTTAAATGCTCAGGTTAACATGAATCCGTTATTACAAAGATGCATTTCGTCTGATATTAATTACTTTGCTAGCATTAATTTTCTGTTGTAGTAACAATTTAAAAATATACATAATATATTTATTACCTATGTAGATTCATCATACGTGTAAAAAACAGAGTTAACAACCATATTTACGCAGAGCTCGTTAAAAATAACATATTATTTTCTTCTGCGATACTGAAAACGATATTGATGATGTAACGATTCATGCGCTGGCGCATGTCGTGATGACTTCCTACACTACGCTGCACATGCTATTGGCTAGTGTCGATAGAATCGTAACGACGTTGAGTCCAGCACTAAACTTGCCACCTACCTTTTATATAATATCAATTTCTTAGATAATTTTACAGAAAAAGACTCCTCCGTACTATCCGCCCGCCTATACATTTTTTAAAGTCCCCCATCGATTCATCGGGTTTGCGATCATCATATCCTGATTTCCTTATCATAGGACCATCTTGAAATTATCTTCTTTCCAACAAAAAAAAACTCAAAAAACTCACGACGTTCGTCGTTTACGACGGAATTATGAGCGCAAAAACATCAACAAAAAATATGTATATATAGGAATTGAGAAAGACTCCTTTTTGAATACGCATAAAAAGTGGCACACAATAATAATTTAATAACTACCACATTAACATACGTCAGAATATGTTCATACATGGACACTGGGATGTATGAGCTTGTCATACCCGTTTAACAATGTTTATATTGTCTATCCATATTTGTATGGTGACATGACTCTCACTATAGAACACATACAGGGTGTTATAGTTCAGTGTAGCCAGGTCATAATTTCGTAAACATAACAGATATGAGAAAACTTTCTATTGATATCGAAAATGTGTTAACCAATTATTAAAGTAACATTAAAAACTTTTCCTTAAATAGATGACCAACATGTATAATAAAAAGCGAAATACGAGTTAATATTATAGAATATGTTCTTATCGTGCCAGTACTCGGGCGATCTCGTGATATTGTAGCATAAAAATAACATTTTTTTTTCCAGTTACGAATTCAGTTGAAATCGTAGAAATCGAGAGTCTGATAAAATATTGAAACTTTGTATACTAACTCGCAAGTAATTTCGCCTTAAATACTAATTGGGTGATAAAATTATCTATTTTATGTGTTATGAATTTATTATTTAATTAACTTTTTATTGCATTTTCATTTTCACTTTTTGTATTTTCGCTATTGTTTATGATGTTTACGAGAGATAAAAAAGGTTTTTAAATATGCATGAATACTGAAACTACGTGAATTAAATATATTTAAGTAGGTTAATATACTATACGTCTACTTACATGCATATATATTTATCAATTAATTGCTGTTCGTTAATCTCTCTAAAACTCGGGTTAAAAGCCCAGAGAAGGTTTAAAATTTTAAGTCTTCCAATACACGGGGATTCATATGGTAGAATAATAAATTGTAAAAAAGTTATATGATGGATTGCCGCGTACAAGGTAATTGTAGGTAGGTATGTGTATAATCCCAAACCTCTGATGAGACCGAGGTACTGAGTATCCGAAACCGATAAGCATGTATGTAATGAAGAGTGAAAGAGGCGAAAGAAATTTGCAATTTTCTTGACTAGTCCACGGAGGTCCATGATCTCTGCCTACCCCTCTGAGAAACGGGCGTGACATATAAATTGAAAAAAAATGTAATCTGAAAGTATTTAACACTAAATGCCGAAGGCCACTTATCACGTTGGGTTTAATACGCTAGGCCAACTCTGAATGTTAGTAAGTGCTTCTGCCTACCCCGCTTTTGGATAAAGGGCGTGGAACCATTTTTTTTTTTCAACTTAAGTATTGGTAATTCTTAATCGAACTAATAAGTTACAATAAAAACAATGATTAAAGAAAATTATGGTTTTTATTTTGACTTATCTCTGTATCTCTATTTTATTTTACTTGTCACCTCTCTGTCACCTTGACGAAAAAGTTAAGCATAATTTACTCAAAAACTCATTGTCATCTACTATCCCTGTCGCACTTGTAGAAAACTACAAACAATAGAAAAGAAGGCGTATAGGAACATCTGTACAAGACTAAGTAACGTAACAACTTAAAAATCGGATGCACTGGAGCGCAGCCACCGGCAAAAACGGGAGTAGTATTGTACATTGAACGTTGCAGAAAAAAAAATAGACAGAATAAAAAAAAAAGAAATGCTTTTCACTTTTAACAACTTACGTAGTAGTGCTGGCTCGCTCAACCGACGCTCCTCGCTGCGATATAGTTCAACCATGTAGCATAAAGTAATGAGGAAGCATACTGAAGTATTTTGTGTCCATAACTTTTCGCATAACGACCACAATGATTCGTTACAGCGATAGTCGTTTGCCGAATGATTTACATACAGTTAATTTCTTAGTGCACTTGACTTTTCGATATATTCGCTGTCTAGTTGTAATTTATTAAGAATAATTCATCAGGTGGGAATTCTATGCATAGTGTAAATGGCTGTCGCGAATTTATACAGCGGTGGCGTAAATGGTTTTCTTTACATTGAATTATTTTAGCTGATTTCGTATGAAAATATTTCTGGTAGGTGTAATAAAAACCTTTAAGTTCATTGTAAAAGGCTTCACGCCTGTGTATTTTTTTTTAAGTTCATTGTTTGAAGCTATAATGTTTTTGCTGAAAACTACTCCCTTATGCCCCTCTCAAGGAGAAACTTAATATTCCTGTACTCCCCTTATTTGCTTTAGCAAGTGCCTCAGCCTACCCCGAATTGGGATTAATAGGCGTGAAGTGTATTTATTTTTATTTTTTACATCCCTTTATGAATAAAAGTTAAAGCGTTCAGTAGCTACTTGACATATACCGAGTGTAAAAGTCACAATCAATATGAACAATTTTTACAAAACTGTGTGTATTGTAAAAAAATCTTTTCATTTTCATACAAGTTATTTTTTCCTCTAGAGATGACATTTTTTGTATGGGGATGAATTTTTTTCCCCGCATTGGCGCCACAGAGAAAGTCGTTCGTTTTGACGTGTCCAACAACCTTTCCAAGACCATTGCTCGGGGTCCTTTTACACGCAATTTTTTTATACACGTTCACTTCTAATAGCTCAGTGTAGCACTCTTGTAAGTCTGTTTTGTTTATTTAATTTTACAGGCATTGGATAAAACCACCAGCCCTAACCCTTTTGTAAATTCATTCATGACACGGTAACAGTTTCGATGACAAATAAATTAACACCAAAAAAAGTCCCCTGCTTACTGGCCAGCTATTGACGCTGAAAAAGAATACGAAATCGTGATAAAAATGTTGTTGAATTTTGAACATTTGTACAATTAAAAATATAAGTTTTAAATAAAATGTACAGTACCGTTTTTTTGTTTTTGAATCCTCTTCAGATATGTAATATAGTATTATATTGTAAACACTGTATTTATAATAATTATCCGACACATATTTCTTGAGACAATTATAAAAATGTAAAAAAGGAATATACGACTCAAAGATAAATTAATGGTCTTTACTATTTTTTTATAATTTGTTATAAGTATGTCGAGTATGTCAGTAAATATTCACTTTTATCTTCTTTCATGATTAAGTAACATCCATTTTCTAGAAGTCGTAAAAATAAAAGAGGAACAGCCATGTTGTTATTGTATAATTATTTTTTGTTAGCACAGATGTGAAATATTGCGGCCGTAATGGCGCTTCAGGCCTTTAAAAAAAGGAGGTTTTCCAAAATCATGAATGAAAAACTTTTAGTTTACCGTAATTAATTACGCGTATCGTATTTTTGCTCGTGTATTGTGTGTCTTCGTCTATTTCCTTATGCAGTAATGAATAAAATTAAATATTGTCTTCAATTCCAGGAGTCGGTCACATCCAGCTGCTGACGTCATACCTGGCATGCGTATACCACATGCTGTACGCCACACTGGCCGCCTCCTACATGCTGTGGATTGGCAAGGACACGTTCCCGCTGAGGGCGTGCACCAAACTGCAGATGACTCCTGTAAGTTTATTTGAGACCGTGCTAAAGTGGCCTAAGCCATAGTTTTACATATACCGACTTAAGTACGGCAATTTACTAAAAAGATGTTAAAATAAAACAATGTTAAAGAATCATCAATAATCAAATAAAATAATTTTAATAACAAAAAATAAACTTCCATAAAATATCTACACACATAAGTCAATATCTACACTCATTATTCTAAAAACCTTTATATCTCCATACTGATTGGTATACCCTAGAGGGTTAGGCTACTTTATCGCTGATTTTCTCATTTATTAACCACTAGCTAAACAACAACGCTCTTCTATCATCACTAACAAATACAGTTCAAAGCAAAGCCGCTTTCCGCTATCTGCCCGCTATGTATGATTCTACAGGATGGTTTCTATGTATATTAGATGCATAATCTAGGAGAGAAACACTCTGTCTACCACTACACCCGTGCGAAGATTATGGGGCGGGTCGCTAGTATAGTATTAAAACAAAGTCCATTTATGCTTCGATCTTTAAAACTACGCAACGGATTTTGTTGCGGTTTTTGTAATTCAAGAGGTAGATTTATATGTATAATACATGGGTAATTTAGCAAAAAAAGTCTGAACATTTAAAAGATTTCCAATGTGATATGCAGCATTGCCCTGCCGGCTGGGGCTGGGCGGATAGTAGAGCAAAAAAAATTAGGTATTAAGGATCTTAGGTGAATCTAATCACTTCTAGACTGAAACCGTGGGATTCGGTGAAAAAATAGCCAGCCTGAAGCCCTCCCCTTTCCCTTTGACAACATATCCCTAATATCTTATTGCGCTGAAAATTGGAATTCTTGAAAGGAATCATTTCTACACACATTATTTTTATGTTGCTTTTATATGCAACACTTGCTTATTAAGCAAGTGCCTCTGCCTACCCCTCTTTGGGATTAAAGGCGTGAAGTGTATTTATTTTTTTATTTGTATATGCAAAGCAGGCTGCGGAAGCAAGTGGCACAATTATTTTTTTTAGTATGTTCAACAAATATCACGTAAAGTACAAGCATAATTAATATAACCTTAGTGACATATTGGCCTATCAAAAGCACATTTTGTTTGAAATAAGATTGGTAGTTCTGGAGATTAGGGCCTTCAAACAAACTTTTCCGCTCCTAGGTAAACAGGAACATCCTCAAAAACGTATTTGCATATAATAGTGATGTCTCCGAAATATAACTACCAAAAAACTATAAAGTATTACTTACAGTTAGATATGAGTATCTTTATTAAAACATTCAAGGCTCGTAATGTATTATGACTTTGAAACATACAAAGTAGAAGTAATTCTGTTTGAATGACAGTGACGAAGCTAGCTTTCTAGCCTTGTCTCTTTTACTCGACTTAAAATCAGCTTGATGGAGCCGGATCTTAAGTAACTGGTGGTTTGAAACTTACCATCAAAAGGAATTACTAAAGAATATCTAAGTAGTTAACGTGAACGTATCAGAATGCATTAGCTGCTCTTTGAAGGTTTCTTAAGTAAGTAGCTAGGTGTTCGCAACTAGTGATTGGATCACGCGACTTGTCAGCGAATGTAGGTTAAGAATGGGGGCTTATCGAAATAGGAATTTTGTAAAAAAAATGTTTTTTTCCGTTCCTAAGATTATGGAGCGATGGCTTGGCATATTTATAAAATAACGATATTTTCAAAGAAAATTGCGAACTGGTCAGCGAATGTAGGTCAGAGTCAGTGACATAGCCTGTCGCCTCGCAGAACTGAACAATGGCAATGAGCAGTAGGAAAGATGGCCGATGTGATCTGAAAGTACTAGACTGGCGGCCACGAATCGGTAGACGTCTAACAAGTTGGTCCAACAATCTGGTTAAAACGGCGAGCTCGCATTGGAAGACAGATCAACAAGACAGGTCGTTATGACGCGCCTATTGGAAGGCCTGTGTATTCAGCAGTAGGCGAAGATGAAATGCATGATTGCTAAGCATATGAATCTTCGTACACTAGCCATTCTGATATCCGGATGTCTGGTGCATTGGTTAAAATACATTACTAGGTATAGTTAACTTTCTTAAACTTAAGTATATAAAATAATTGTACCTATAATTTTAAAGAAAAAAGGACCTACTTCAACCAGTTCTAGCCACCCGCCCAAGAATATTTTACCCTTCAGGTAATCAGGGCTTGCCATCATCAAACCCTGATTTCCCACCACCTAGGAAATATCTTCTATCCAACAAAAAAAAATCGTTTCTTAAACCACGAAGTAATCAAGGAACAAACATAAAATAACATATACGGTCAAATTGAGAAGGAATATTTTTTTGGAGTCGCCAAGAAATTCTACTTTGACCCCTACTTATCCTTGAGAATTATCATTTACTATCGTGCTTTGAAAAGGACATTTAAAAACAGTTCCGTCTTGTTTCAGAACGGATACGAGAACAAAGTAAACGCTACAGAGTGTTTCGAGTGAGTATATCTTCAAGGTTCACTAATATATTTTATAAATAGGTAAATACTTGACATTGTAGAAGAACAACCGTGACCTAGAGATATAAGTTACAACATTATGAACTAACTTAGTAAGAAATATCCATACAGTGTTAGTCCAAGTAAAACGTATCTCCCTCCATACAGAAATTCATACAATGTTGATTTCAAAGAAGATACAATAACCACGTGGGACTTCGCCTGTGTGTGCGCATTGTTGCTACCTACACGACGACAATGGACTTGAAGTTACAGAATTCCGTGGTATTGTCAAAACATCCTATCTATTTGGGTAAAACCAAACAAATGTTTTGCTGCATTTCTCGTTGTTTCGTTTCCCAAGATCGATGTGCCTTCTGAATCGGAAAGGTGTCGATGAATCGTATAGAAATTAAAATATTGGTTGTTCAAAGTCTTCATTATGTTTTGATGTTATGTCTAGAGCAGTGCCTACTAGTCAGAACAAGCGACTACTAGGAATTTATTTTACCTATTTCTAAGAATGTATTAAACATTTTTTTTGACAATTTCGTGTGTATTGTTTTAGATTGTAACATTTTCCTGTCTTTAGCATACAATAAAATTTAAACTAAATAACGGTTTGCAATGTACGTAAATGATAATTGAATAATAAATTATTGCTCTTGAACGTACAAGATAATGATATGCATAAGAAACAACTCTTAACAAAGTAGTAATGAACAAGACCCATAAAAGCCTGTTTCAAGAGTATTCTTATATCCGTATGAATAGGCTAAAAAGAAACTTTAAAACTGAGGTTTCTTTATCGTCTGCTTTGCTGCGCCTTAATCTGATTGAGTACTTTTTTTAATTCCAGATCAACATTTCTATCGCCAGTGGAACAGCATCCTCACTACATGGCGATCATGGCCATTATTGTGTTCGTCCTTTGGTTCTTTGTGCCAGTACTGTGAGTTACTTCCTTTATTTCTTTAAATAGTGTTTGAACAACATTCTGCCCAGTGCTAAGATGCTTTTGTTTTTACATTACCTGTTCATGGCATTTGAAGGTGTCCAGACTTTACTGCACATCAGGAATCTGACGATTCGCACTTTATCGTTCGTTGGTTGTTGGAAAATGTGCGCTCAAATTGAAGTACTAAGGTCAACTTCCCTTTAAAAAATAACAAACTCTAAAGGGAAGAGAGGTTAAAAACTGACAACATGGTGGTGACACTATTGTAATATCATCTCTTAACCCATTGTCTATGTAACATGTTGGTGGTTTTTAGTGATGGAGTACTTGTTAAATTAAACAAATAATTTTATGTTTTCTTCTCAACAAAATAAATAACTTCAATGTATTCAAGAATATTATTCATTCATTTTATCCCGTAACTAAAATCCGTTGTCACCAAAACGTTAAACATAAATAACGGGCCCTAGTCGTTACACATCAATAATCCCATCTTAACATGTTCGTGATACATACTCAAAGTAAGACAAGATAACTTTTCGTCGCCAATATATTATAAATCAGACACATTAGACAAGTGATTTTAAGTTTACGATTATCAGAGCAGAATTTAAAATCAAAACAGAAGCCAAAACGTTAATTATGATCACGTCGTCGATACACGATTTGTCTCCCCGAACGTGTTAAGAAACCGACAAAATGAAAAAAAATAAAGTGTGGGTGAAATGAGTCTTGTCATCGCCCAATGATCCTTTTTGTACAGCCAATGCGCATGAGAATCTTCCACATAGACACGGGATTACGTTGCGTAATATTGTGATTCTTTAAAATAAAAATGTCCTTTATGTATTTGATTATATTTATGAGGTACTTGGTAATACTCCGAGATGCACGTTCCCCGAAGTTTAAACATAAAACGTTACCTACAACTACTAGCTCGTCTTTATGATTTATTAAACAAGTCGGATAATGTTACCATAAAAGGAGAATGTGACAAATTGCACAATCTAAATTAAGTAGGTGCTTGCTGTAACTAGAAACGTGAAGTTTCACACATTCGTCAGATGTGAACTCATAAATTACCTGCTACGGTAGATTAAAAAAAATGCGTTTTGAGTGTCAAAATATTATACCAAAAATGTCCTGAAATTTACATCTTCATGACTGTAGTCGGTAACCTATAGGAGAAAACAGATAAAATAGCCATAGTTTCTTCACATGCTGGTTTGCTTACGGCGCGATATATTACCTAAAGATAAGCATTCAGCTTACCTTCGTTGATTTTCCGACGTTTCGAGAGCGTCAGCTTGTGATCACGGCACATGCAACTCCACGTTTCTAGTTACAAAAACGCGCCATAATACCCGGTTTAAACTTTTAATTTAATGCCAGTGCGCTAATTTAATTTTCTTTTAAAAATCCTTCACCATAAAATAAGACCTGTGGACGCTAGTCCTGTATAAGGCCTGTAATTTAGTCAAAGATAGCAATCATCTCTCTATACTCACTTATTTTAACAAAAATAATGTGCATTTGTTTCAGATTATACGGTTTAAAAAAAACGTTCAAGATATCGACAAGTTTGCTCAGTACATTCCTAATAGTGTTCACCATAGTCATAGCAGTGTTTCTATCGAGAGCTAAACCTCTGGAGGACCTGATACTGTCCTGCGAAGAATGGGCCGTGTTCACACAGCCGCACATATGGTTCAGCTCGCTAGTCCAAGCTGGTCTGTCCACGATGGTCGGCACTGGGTACCTGGTGACGTCAGGAGGAACGATCTACAGACACTCGGATGTTCGGTGGTAAGGTTTTATAAGTATTTAGAGCGACTTCAAAAAGGTGGTCTCAAGATAAGGAAATCAGGGCTTGGTGATGGCAGACCAGATAAATCGAGGGGAACTTTAAAAAATCGAAGGGGCGACTAGTAGGTGCTGGAGATCTATAAGTAGTGATACTGAGTTATACTCCTGAATATTATAACGTAATTAGAATAAGATATATATACCGGATGATATATACATACCATACATGGACCCTGAGCAATAGTCTTCGAAACGTTGGGCTTGTATTAGCTTAGCACTTGCTAAGCTAATGTCCCCGCTTGTGAGTGATAGGCCATTTTCCTAACCGACCGAACGTACGCTATGTTTGTGATTGGGAACTAAAATAGTTTTCCCCAGTATTTGACAAACGAGCAAAATAAACGAAGGGGTTTTGTTGACAAAATGTAAAAGTGTTTCCGATACACATAACTCTTTGACTTACGCTTCATGCATGGCAACCATCCGGTTAGATCATAAATTTCATGCCGCTTTGACTATTTTATTCTCCTTTCTGATCCTGTAGGGGTTTTTATTGACTGCGAAGTGCGAGTAATTTTCTATAATAAGTCTAATATACCTACAACATTTTACATCTATTAAGGTCAACCTTGGTTTCTACAGCATGCTTCGGTTTGCACAGCATTATTTGTTCTGAGATATTAATACTGTTTTAATAGAGGATTGCCGATTGAATGAAAAAGTCGTTTGTTTTTATTCTAATACTAGTGGACTCGACAGACGTTGTTCTGTCTTAACTATGAATATGAATAAGTATAAAATTAGTATAACCTCCAGGGTGGCCTGTGCCCAGTAATTTTTTTGTGTGTATTTTTTTCTTTCATAAGAACCATCTGCTGTCATTAATAAGCACAACAAAGGAAGACTTAGCGAAATCGGTCCACTCGTTCCGGAGTTATAACATTACAACGAAAAGTGGCATTGATTTTTATATATATATAGATTATATTGTTTTGTATTTCTCTTGGGCTTCTATGCATATTCTATTAAGCATATAGGCTAATGATAATGACAATGATAACTTATATAACGTGACCACTGACCACGAAAAATTAACCTAATACATCTGAATTTTAGCCTTCAAAATTCGTCCATACATCATTGGTAATTCCATTCCAGGGTATCAACAAAGTTGATATTCTTCAACCTCTTCGCCGGCTGGCTGTGGGTTGTGTTCTGGCAATCCATTGGAGGCCTGGACGAGAAGGAGACAGAATTCCTGTCTGTTCTAGTCCTCATTTACCAGTCGTCAATCAGCGAAGGCAGGACGAAAATGTGGCCAATTCTTCTATACGGATTGATATTGGTGTCAGGAATAATGACAATTGTGAGTATAGTGGTATGAATTTTGAAAATGTAGTCAAACATGTGCTTTTTCTATTTAAAAGAAAATGAATAGAGGTTCGACATGTAATTTACCTATATACATCTGGAAAAATTATGTATTTTGTACTGAATAAAACACCCATAGATGATATGGAATATTTTATTCCAATAAACATCATACTTATGTTTAAATTTAATATCTACCACAGCATATACATACAGTGGATCGTTCATATTATGAAATGGAATTTTATTGATTGTACTGTGCATCTATTATTTTTAATTACAACCATCATCACCTCTAAATTGTGAGATTCGGCTTGTGGTTAATTATATTAGTTTTTTCTAAATAATGAAGTAATTCATCGTCCGTTGAAAATATCACATGAGAACAAAGTAGAAGTAATAATTAAGATTCCCTAATTTAAAAATGATCTTTCTATTTTCAGTTGTTCCTCCTCTACCCCATCTACGACAGGCTGCAGAGGTTCACCGGTGACAAATGGAAACTGGTAGCCGGAGTGGCGTCTCTCACCGGAACTATCCTCACCCTGGGGGTGATGGTTCGCGCTGTAAACGCAGCAACTGTGCTAGATGAGCTGGTCGTGCCAATACTCGTCATATTCTCCATGACGTTCCAGATTGTCGGATTTGTGTTTATTTATGGTCAGTGTCTAATTTTAATTCAAAATTATCTGTGATTGTGAATGTTATGTATAAACTTTCTGTCAAAGCAGGACTTTCTAGTCCTTAATCCTACTGCCTACCCCTCTGGAAGACAGGCGTGAAGTGTATGTATGTATGTGTATGTATGAGTAAATATGACGAAATGGTACAAGCAAACATCAGTTTAGCTCGCGCGGGTCTAAGAAGTACATTTGGCGTTTCCTTGTTTACCCACTTAAAGTCTATTTTTTAATTCGACAAACCAATTTGACAGTTCCTATTCACACAATTTTGTGCTCTGCTGCAATCAAGTTAGAGTATATGATACGCGATGACTATCTATAAATGTTGGTATTAAATTTTCAGTTAAACTTACATAGGAATAAATCATCAATTGTACGCATAGGAACTGTCAAATTAGTCCGTCACATTAAAAAAAGTTACTATACATTGCATACGGCGTTAAATGTGTCGATTTGACAGCTCTCAAACTTCCTAAGACAACGCGAGTGAAATATTGCGGATACTGCCTACGAATCTTACTAAATAACTACTGTTTTGGAAAATTTGACATTAAAGTAACCATATTTCCACCAGGTTGCCGTCTCCTAAGGAACGACGTAGAATTCTTAACGGGTGTAAGAACGTCTGGCTTTTGGGCGGTGATGTGGTGGTTGGCGCCGGCGCTGATGCTGGGCGTCACGGGCTGGTGGCTGCGGGTGCTGCTGGACGACGCTGAAGGCCACGTCATACTGCTGTGGCCGCTGGGCGCAGCACTGGTTGCCATACTCCTTGTAATGGCTGTGATCGCAGCCATTGCTGTGGCGAAAGAGGAGCAATATAATCTTTGTTCGGTTAGTAAATAGTTCTTAAGTAAACTCACATGAAACTTTCACACAAAAGTGAAATTGTTACGCAATTATGTACAAGGTTCAATACTATACCATGTAACTACCAAATGGAATATTTGTTTATAAGTTAAGGTCACAAAAGGAGATATGGACTAAATTAATTAAAGATTTATCTTTAGCTCAGAGATGAGATTCATTGAATCGTTAGTGATACCTTTAGATAAGTCCTAAAATCTTGGGGATCAAAACCTACGAGTTCGGTCTTTCCTCTAGGATGGGACTGACACACCGTTTATCACGTTGTGATTTACCGCAACGTGAAATGCAAAGACAGTCATGTTAAACTTGCACTTGGAGGATCAGGTTTTCTAAAGATTCCTTCCACCCCATTTAAGATTATGAATTATGCACACTTCACATCTTTCAATCCTAAAGAGGGGTGTGCACTTGCTAAACTAATGCCCACAATTCACCAGGGGTATTTAAGCCAAAGTTTTAGGGGGGGGGGGGTGAGCCCATCGCCGTTAGTTTAAACACCGTGTGGCGTGCGGGCTTCATCACAATGTTTTCTTCTGAGGAAAAGTATAAAAGGAAAGAGTATAAATTTTAATTTGAAATTTACTGTAACAACCACCCTTTACCTTAATTTTCTACAGAAAATAGCGGGCGCCTTCCGACCGTCTCGCCTGTGGGGCCCCGAGGACCCCAGCGTCAGGTACAACTGGATGGTGCAACGATACAACGACGAACTATCATACAACGACGGAAACTCCGAAGCCTCTTACAGCTACTCGCAGAAGTTACCTCGACACGGCCATGAGAAACACGATTGGACCGGAAGCAACTCCTACCAAAGAAACTACAATATATATCCACCTAGCAATGACAGTGTTAACACTAAGAGCGCCTTCAATCCAACTCAACCTGGCTTCACATACACCGTACCTGTGAAATCTGGTTGTTCGAACACGAAATTTACTTCACCAAATATTTGTATGGCGAAGAATGAACTAGATAGCAATTTGGAATGCAATTGCAACAGACATTTCACTCTCAATGTACCGATGTCAATGCAACACGAGGTGACGACTAGTTTGTAGTTCTTGTTAGATTTTATGTATATAATTCCCTCTTGTATTACAACGACCCCGTGCATTGAGATTTCGTGACAACGTAAATTCGTAGTTTCATCGAGTAATATTATTTTGAAACTGTTTGACATTACCTATTTCTTCTTCACTTTGAACAAGGATCGTAAAATGTATTTTAAACCATTCTTTACGGTAATTATTTAGATAAATCACAAAGAGTTATGTCTCTGGCAAAGGTGTTTTCAATCAATGAAATTCTGTCTCAGTTTACGATGGCTTGAGTCAGAATACAGAAATAAAGTATCCATGTTATCCACCCAACATCCATCTATGTTTGTGTTGTTTTGTATTACGGATTTTGATAAACAACAGACAAACTAGTATCCAATAACTTACTACCACTGTACCGTTTATTGCTAGTGGTCGTTCTAATACAAGACAATCGTTTGCAGCCATAATTTATTGACGTTGTTTTTAAGATGAAGTGTGTAAATAAACAGTAGACGATTTACCGTGGAAATAGCGTAGACTGTCAACCACTCACCAAAGAGTTGAAACAGCAAAGAGTTAAAGAACAGATTTGCCTAGTCCACCAATTTTACATAGATTATTGTACTAAGTTGTTTTAAGTATTACCCATAAGGATTCTTCGAAAACGAAATATTTATCATAAACGACCTAGAAGAGATGTAAGTAGCCAAAAAAAATCCAGCACTTTTTACAAATCTAGAACATCGAATAAAATCATTGCTGTGTGTGTGTTTTTTATACATGAGAAATAAATTATGAA
The DNA here is from genome assembly GCA_012932125.1 of Conopomorpha cramerella. Taxonomy (NCBI): domain Eukaryota; kingdom Metazoa; phylum Arthropoda; class Insecta; order Lepidoptera; family Gracillariidae; genus Conopomorpha; species Conopomorpha cramerella. The sequence continues at coordinate 12,569 of SJJU01002753.1, read as the reverse complement.
ATATAATCCTAAGTACTACAATAAAATACAGTTAATAATGTACGAGCAGTTTCTCTGAACGGTTGTTCCATACAAAAGACCAAATATTCGCAAAGTTACAGGATAATCGTTCGTGAATCGAGTTAGAGGGGAAAAAATGAAAAAGGGCAAAAGTTTTCAACATAAATCTTGGGGAAACTAAAAGAAATATTGCTTGTGAAGGAGTTGCTAGTTTCTCCCATCCTTCACACGGAGTTATTGAAGTTAAAAACTTTTTACCACAGATAGGTAGTCGCTTCATGCGGGGAGCATATAGCGAAGAAAAAGTAATTCCAGTGGTAAAATGGCGGAAAACTTTCGTTTCAACGCCGAGAATACATTTCGATGTCATCTCAGCTTCTCGTATATTACTTCCGTAATATTATTTTCATTAGAATCTGCCTTTTTTGTGTGAGTTGAAACTTAAAGTAGTGAAAAGGCAGTTGATATTATTTTTCTCAATCCCTGGAAAAGATAATATTTTTTATTATTTGCAATAGTGCGTCTGAGAGCAAACATAAAACTTGTTCTAGAAACCTGGCACCTAAGTGGAATTTCTTGGATTAACTAAAGGATCGTAGAGCTAAAAATAAATAAGAAGGAAAAATTTATGAACAGAGTAGATTCTTTTTATTTATTTAAATGAATTAAAAGTTTAAACCGAGTAGAACGGCGCGAAATGAACCAAAGCTAAGCTTTCAGCTCACCTTCGTTGTTTGCTCGATGTTTCGACACAGTTACATATGCCGTGCCAAAGCAGCTCGTCACGTTCGATACAGCTGGTTTAAAATTTTTATATACGGTGCATGTAACTTTAAAAAAAATAAAAAATAAATATGGAAGAGGTTTCTAATGAAAGTACCCGTAAATCGCAGGACATCCACAAAACCGACAGCACGTCTCGTATTAAAAAAAATAAGTTCCTTAAGTTACAGAGTCGGTGCCAGTTCACTAATCGGCTTTCGGGTAGTTTGTGTCAGAAAAACTTTATACCCCTTTATAATCTAGGTTCGCCCCGTCACAGACTATCGAATAGTGTATATCGGATAATATGTGTTTGAAACGTGACTAGAAAATCAAAAGCAAAGGGTCCCTAAGTGCTCATATATTTACTTATGTAGTAGTATAGTATATACTCTGCTCGGTAGTGACTTGCAAACCAATTTTCCCAAGAATATAGCAGTACGAACTAAATGGATTCCTTTGATCCTGGCAGAGCGAGAGAAATCAAACTATAATTGGTTGTGATTTTTTCACGTTTGTTGTTGCGATGCTTTTTAAATATATTTAGAACTGGCATTTCAAAATATGAAGGGAAGGGAATCATCGTGATTAGTGTTATATGAAATAGCGGACGCCCTGCGATTTCATTCGCGTAGTTTCAATATTTCATACAAACTGTAACACCCTCCACATAGCGACACGTCCCACAGGATTGGGATAAAAAGTATCCTTTGTCCGTTTCCTGGTCTCAAGCTACCTTGCCACCAATTTTCAGCCTAATCGGTGCAGCCGTTCTTGATTTATAAATAATGTAACTAATACGACTTTCTTTTATAGATCATAATCATCAGCCCATACTTGTCCACTGCTGGACATAGGCCTCTCCAATTGCACGCCACTGTGATATGTTTTCGGCTTCTCACATTTATATAAATGCGAGAAGCCGAAAACATTCAAAACATTCAACATTCAAAACAACTTCTTGCATGTATATATATATATACTGCGTATAAAAGGACCCCGAGCAATAGCAACGAAACGTTGTTGGGCTCGTTAAAATGAACAACTTTTACTATGGCGCCGTTGCGGGGGTAAAGAAAAATGTGTTTTTCATCTCCGTACAAAATAGATAAATTTTTGCTTCGGGAGATAACATTTTGTATGGGGATTTAAATATATTTTTCCATTTCCTCACATTGTCGCCATACTAAAAGTTGTTTGCATTGACGAGCCCAACAACGTTTCTAAGACCATTGCTCGGGGTATTTTTACACTCTGTATGTAACTTAGAGGTTAAAGTCTGCTACACTCTCGTAGTTGCATCGCTCTGGGATTGTAGCATCAAACGATGTGCATCAACGCTGTTTAACTACGGGCAACAGTGAAATGAAAGTAACTAAAACAGCAACCAGAGTATGGTAGACCCCTTTTTTTCGGAGGCCATTATGGATACCCAGTCGCCCAGGGGAGGGACTAGGTTATGTCGGACTCTCACCGACTAAAACCCCTCCGGTGGTCGTCGGCGGTGCGTGTCGGGTGACTACGGGATCTCCTAAGAACGCACCGGTGTCACCCTCGCACTGCGTCCTGCAGAACTCGTCTCAGATTTGGGGAACCTGTCTCTGTGCCCCGTTCTTTGTCACTAATCTGGGCCACAGCATGGGACCACACCACGCTACCGCTGCCCCACAGGGATTGTCATTAGGTTTGTCCGGGCCCCTGCTCGAACAACCCACAGCCCCCTGTCCCCCGTATAGTCGCCATGTGGTAGACCCCCTGGCCCCGTACCACGAGGTCTTTAAGTGATATTGTTTACGCTGTGCGACAGTGATTCATGGTACGGGGCATGTACCCTAAAGCATCTCTGCCTGACACCTATTATACAGCAGATGTGATATTAATAATACTCGTAGTTTCAAATCCAATACATAACGAACAACGTCAAAAAATAGACATCAACAATTTGTAATGTAACATTTTTATTTCATCAAAGCGCCTAACACTGAAAGCGAGCAATAGTCTCGAAGCAATTTCCTTCCAATGAATCACTTTTCCATTTGAAAACACAGGACACAAGGGGGGATTCCGACAGCGCCTTCGCACAACACGAGATAAGGGGATGTTTCCCTCCCAATGAGCTATTCAATTTTCCTTGGTGATCTTTGGCGAATTGATAACAAATACCCATTATGCCTTTTACATCTGGCTGAGTGACAAGCCTTATCGTGTCGCGAATAACTTTGTTACGTCTTTGCGAAGACGCCCACTCCCAAAACGGTGTATTTATTCTCTTCAATATTAACTTGAGTCGTTATCAATTTGATAAACAGTTCGTCGACTTTAGGCGACGACAGAGGAAGAGCAAAGAAATTCAATTTTAACATGTGACTACGAGACTCAGGTAAATAGATGAATGGAAGAAATGAACATGTAAATATAATTATTTAAACCTAAACCCTATTTGAAGTATAATTACTTCACATCGAATAATGCCCTATTAATTCAAAATAAGAAGAACATAATATAATAATGAATAGCTATAATGAATAGCTAATTTAACTAGTCTCTCTAAAACTCGAAAATGTCTAGACCGATTCGGCTAATTTTGAATTATTTGTGGAAGTCCAGAAAAGGTTTAGATGGTGAGCAATACCCAGGGTACAAATGAGACTTCCTATGGCAAAACAAATGTTTGCCGGAACAGCTAGTTGTGAAATAAAAACAGATTTCGATTCAAAACAACAACAAAATTAACAAATATAAGTAAGTAATGAACATATAGGTACGTAGAAAAATGTGGATTCGGTGTCCCAGTCGTACACAAAAGGGGAGGATATTATGAGTCCGTAAGTATTATCAAAACACAATAACTTTGAAATACATTTTTATGGTACAGTTATTTTTCATTCGAAATCAACATCGTTCATTACATAATTAAAACTATGATAACTAATATGTGTGAGCTAAGCTTAAAGGAATGAGCGAAGCTAAGCTTAAGTTGTATTTTACTGCTGATAGTGTCGGAGCAATAAGTTAAATCGTACGAGACGGCGTTCGGTGACTGACGACCCAATTTATCGAACCGAGACATGTGATTTGGATGTGTCTGATGGGACAAATCGCGCTGAAACCGTTATCTGTATTCCGACACGCTTTCCTCAATATGCTTGGAAAAATAATGTAGTAGACTAGCATACTTTATAGTATATAATATACTTACTTTTTTATTTTGTATGGTTAGTTATGAAGCACCAGAACCGTCGTTGTGGACGTAAACAATGTTTAATAGCGAATATTAAATAATTAATATCTTTTTCAGTATATACTTAATAAACCAATGAAAAGTCTAAGTTAAATTACAGTCTGAAGGTCTTCAAGTCGCGGGTGAATAGGTACCTTCTGAACAGGTGTGCTCCATTGTAGACCACATCGCTGCTTAACATCAGGCAGGATGGTGATCAAACGCTTGTTCATAGTGATTAAAAAAAATAGAAAATAAGATGGCAGTTCAAAGGAACATAATATAACCATGAGGTACCTATATTATGTTTTCTTCACAAAAAATATACTCGGCTTCCACTTTCCAGTAATATTTTCTCCTCTCGGCACGGTCCTAAGCTTTTATCAAAATAACATTATCCATTGACATTTCTTACACGGTAATTTGAATCCAAATTACTACACCTACCCACCTTATATACCTGCACGCATACAAATAATATATATAACACCACGTCTCTCAAAGAGGTAGGTAGAGTACAATCGTACTCCACTTGTTACGGACTTGACATACCTACCTTACTTCTTTACTAAGTTAACTATAGTAGTTGGTTTCTGGTGCTCTTAAAAACAACAAATCCCTCGCTTGTCACTATATACTCGTAAACCATTGTTTCGGAGGCAGGAATCGAACCCGCGATTCTTGATTCAGGCCCGAATTCTGAAACGTGAACGTAAGTTTTATGCTTTAGGTGACTCAAACGGCACGTGTCAAGAAAACACAAATGGGCTTTAACCATACATAATATTTATACATAAAATTTATATTTATTATGCATCGAATTATTCTTTCAAATCCAGCAGTGGCATCATCATCATCATCAGCCCATACTTGTGTATGGGCTGATGATGATGATGATGATTCTTTCAAAATAGTAAAATGTAGACTGCTTAGAGGCATGCGCCTTAGGCACTATTGCAACTCGATCGTGGTAAAAAAAAAACCTATAAAACAGCCTTGGCTTCGTTCCATTCCACACCACAAAATTGTTTCATTTTCATAAAACCATCATCTTCATTCTGCTTCATACAAAACCAGGAGATACGCAAAACAGATTGCTTTGTGAATAAAGTCTTTCAGCGTGACCGGTGAATTCTTAAAATTAATTACGTTGGTTTTCTTCATCAGATAACATTGGTTAAGTTTGCGCTGCCCTTGCTTGCGCTGAGAGATTTTCATTTCAAAACTTGGACATGGTATTAAACGTTGAGTAGCAATTAAAGAGTTAAGCCGTGGATACCGGCAGGGGCGTCTTATTAAACTTTGTGAACCGGCTGTCTCCTCAGTCATTTATGCAAGTAGCTATTACGCGGTAGATGTCTCCTTAGGGAAGTTGGCAACTTTCAACTTTACTGAAGAATGAAATAAACCTTTGGGACAAACACAGGTAACTTTATACGGTAAAGAGATTAAAATGCTAAGTTGTTGCGGCGGTATTGAACGTGAAGATATGGTTTTATGGGTGTCGCAGAGGCGAAATGAGGTATGCCAAGTTTTGAGTGGAGATACACTGTCTTTACTCAATTCGTAACAGGCTTGATAATTTTCGTTTATTATCCAAGCTACTACACGCATCAAAAGTGTCTAGGGATCAAGTACATTTTAGAAGACTGCAATCAAGAATATATTTTACAACATGAGCAGATTAGGTAGGAAACCAATCCAGCAGATCAGATTGATTTAAATAAATTATAATATAAATATATTTTAGAGCTAAAAATGTTTTTGATCCCTAGGCACTTTTGATGTGTGTATTTCTCACGATTGTGGTACCTATATGAGTTTCGGTCCACTTGTGCTTCCTTTTTTTATTTTAGACAATTACCTCTAATATTCTGAGATTTCATCGATAAACAAAATTAAGTCGACTTTAAAAATATAATCGATCGTAAAATATTAAGGCATGTCGCATGTGCCTGTAGAATTTAAGATGAACATTATCTGACTTGAAAAGGAACTGGCTTGCGTTGTTCCAATTATTATTATTTCATGTTTTGTCGTAGAATTCCGTCGCAGCCACAAATATTGTGCCCATTTACCTTCCAATTAAGAACAGTCTATCGGTACCTTAGAAGCAGTGAAGCGTGCTTTGGCCTATCGAACGCAGGCTGCCTCGAACGTGGGGCTATGTACAGTCGCGCACTCTCAACCCTGCCGATGTGCCTCTACTGCACAGACTTAAGGGTTAATTTGATGTATTATGACTGCCTGGGATAAATTGCCGCGTAATTGACTGCGTCTTGGCTTCAGCTGGGGAACTGAATTTGACGGAAACGTTAATTACAATACAAAAGCAGGGGGTATGTACCTACTGAGAACTCGCTTAGCCTGATTGTAGATTGAACCCCATGTATAATTGTTAAAAGATTTACGTAATTTCATAATTATCAGCGTTTTACTCCTGGATTGATGTGAGATTTGATAGTTTTGTCTCACTGCCTTGCATTTTAAACTTTATAAAGTATTATATTGACATGAAATTTTGAAAATAAAGCGGCTGCAATCACACCCTCCTAAATTATAAAAGGGTGCATATTATGTATGAGTATTTTACATTGTTGGTAAAAAACGTATGTTCAAAGATCAATGTGTGCTCATATCCATGTGTTCAGGCTGCTTCCGAATAAACTTAACAAATAAATGTCAATTCGATATAGATGGTCCGGTTAGAGGGGGTTTTTTTACCAAGCCTTATCTGAACGTATTTCTTTATATTTATAGTGAAGACCTCGATACTATTAATTCCATAGTGACTACACACACTACTATACACCTTCTTGTGTGCAGGTGTCTTTTTGCTGTTTTCATTTTCCTGATTGTTGTTTAAAACCAAGCAACGCAAATAAATTCCACTGTTACACCCGGGGTCTGGAAATAGAATCGGAAATACTTTTTCCGAATCAAACCCATATACAAACATGGCGAATTTCAGTCATTCGAGACTGTAGTAATTAGGATTTAACAAATCTACATCTAGCAAATAATGCTTCTACAATCAACGATACAACCCCCTTCTAAAGCAGATGAACTAGGTAAGTATTTATTCGCGAATTCCAATGTTTCAAATTACTAGGAGCTGGTAACACGATTAGACTCAGTTCCGATATTGTTATTTAGAAGGTTAATCTCAACTCTACAATTAAGTTGGCTCTACACGTCTAATTGCTTTCTCTCGCTTCTGTTTGCAAGCTTCGCTCAGACGGGTCCTACTATGCGCTTGTGTAAGGAACAGAATTTTCGCTTTAAAAGATTGTTGAGATCCGAGTGAATTTGGAAAATCTAAACTTAAAAACCAATAAAAGTGCTGTCACTTACAAACAATTTATTAAAGGTCTACTGAATAATGTTGGGGTAAGGGGTGTATGCAATACAGCAGCGTGTAAATTATTTACAGATATATAAATATCCAGGATTAAATTCAGTTGTGATAGGAATTTCGCGAATTCTTAAATTAAGACATTGCATCAAGTAGGTACGTAATTAAAAAAGTACCATCTAATAGTGCATTGCTCATGCGACGGCTAACTGCCGCGTCGGTTCCAGGATTTTCTTGGAGCCATCCCGGAAGTGCCCGAGATGAACATCTTGACAGCTGCTCTATGGACGTGCGCAGAGTTTGCCTTTGCTGTCATTGAGCTTTTCTTTTTCATAAATTATGTTGAGGACTTTAGTTTACGTAAGACCGTATTTTAAAACAAGTCTGTAAGTCAGTTTCAGAATACGGCTCTAGGTATGTATATTCCTAACTGTACCCCGGCAATGTTATTCCGTTTATCCTCTAGTTTATCCCGTTCCCTTGGGAATTTCCAGGTAAATATGGGATATGTCTTATTCGTGACTTAGATCCGTTTTAATGCCGAACATAACTCCGGTGAAAAACCATCTCGTGGGCATGAGCCCCAAGGAGAGGTCCATAGTAAACGCATAACAAGCCAACATTAAATCCGCACCAACAATTCATGGTACCTGCTAGCCTCATTTCCCGAGGTGTAAAACCGGCAGAATTTTGGATAATGAGAAGTTAAGTTGTTACAAGCATATTCTTAATGCCCCCAAAACTGTTGGAACTGTTTGGAACTTTGCGGAAACGTAACGGCTTGGCATTCGTTCGTTAACATGACTCAGCTTTTATGTGAAGATTGCCTGAGTGTGTTCGAATGTTTTAGTAATTGGAAGTTAAAGCCCGTGCCTGAAAGCTTACGGAGGTGTACTCGTACCTTTATATTTACACGGATTTACTGGATCTCGGCACAATATGCGGCAATTGGAAATTCTTAGTAGGTAGTATTTCGATTCTCACACGACTATTTTAATGAATAAAGAGCGTCTGTGGTCCAGTTGGTCGGATACTTGACTTGTAACCGGGAGGTCCCGAGTTCGAGCGAGGCTACTGGACGTGTACCAATGAGACTCTTTTTCAGAGCCTATGTACGCAACACAACGCTCGTACGGTGAAGGACAACATCGTGATGAAACCCCACACCACAAGGGAACCCTATAATGGCGATGGGCTCACCCCCTGTCACGTTGGGTTAAATACGCTTGGTGAACCGTGGCTACTTGCTTTAGCAAGTGCCTCTGCCTACTGTAATTAAAGTGAAATGTGAATGAGATGAATTAACGTGAAGTGTATTTTTTTTTAATGGTATGTTTGTACGTATATTTCAACGTTCGTCTCACGTAAAAAGTTACCCATAAATACATACATAAACTCACGCCCATGATCTTAAATAAAGGAATCGAATTTGGAGATAAGTCTCCTTGGTCACTTTTTTCCAGTTGTGTCCGACAGAGGTTCTGTGAATATCCCTTAGATTGACTTTCATGGTGTGTACTTAATGCAAAAACTACGTCCTTTTTATGCCCCATACCAGTACCGTAGACGTAGCAATAAAAATAAATAAATACACATCACGCCTATCCATATCCATCCCTAAGAGAGAGGCAGAGGCATTTGCTACAGCAATGCTGCAATGCCGCTGCGTACGTAACAATATTTAATTAAGTCCTATGGTACCCGAGTAGTACAAAGAGACTTTACTAGATGGCGCCACACCCTGTCCTCTGCGACTGCCCTGGCAACAGACCAGCTCAGCCCTCGCGCTCTCAGCTCACCGTCGACGGAGCGCCGCCACGTCTGCACGGGGCGTCCAGGCCCGCTCCGACCTCCCACAGGCTGCCATTATAACGCGCTGCTCGCCTTGTATTATTTATATTGTAGTAGTATTTATCTACAAGAAATGTTTGAGTTTGGGGTGGCCTATGTTCATCAGTAGACGTCAGTGGGCTGACATGATGATGTAGGTTCATAATCGACCACGTTCATTAGAGATACCACATCGCTTCTTAACATCAGGCAGGATGGTGGTCAAACGCTTGTTCAAAGTGATTTAAAAAAAAAGATACGTTTAATCGTAAATAACCACAGTAAAGTAAACATAATCCACTGTAAAATCGATATTTTGGAGACATGAACCACATCTCCAACATCCTAGTTGACGTAGAACCTGAATATTGGGTCACAAAGATTTGTCGTCGTAGACTACATCGCTGCTTTCGCATCATGCAGGGTCAAACCTTTGTACATGGTGTTTAAAAAAAACGGAGAAATTGGTGAATTAATGCGATTGACCCGTTGAAATACCTTTCACACGCCACATATCCTTTCGACCAAATCTTAAGCCGCAAATAGGGCACTTCCGTTCACGTGTGTAAAGTAACGCAGTGAACGAGAAGGAATCAATCAACGTAAGGACCCTATTCACGGCTTAAAATTACTTCCAAAGGATATTGGTGTGTGAAATTTATTCTTGAGAGAATTAAAATATAAATATAACACAACATTTACCCCCTTACCAATAAACGCGTGTCACGTATACACAACGGTTATTACAGGTCTACTTGAACAGGTTATTCCGTATTTGACATACAACTGACAAGTTAGGTTGAGCTTTGTGTATCTTCGAAATAGCAATTCCGCCTTTATTAAGACCTTTAGTGTAGAAATTATACCCAATATTGTAAACGAACTCAAATCTGCACTACCTATGTACAGTCTGCCAAGTACCATCCTAAGGTTGAAATTATTTTTCCTTTTTCCTTTCCTTTAAGGTTGATTTTCAATTGGGAATTTTCCAACTCCACTAATTTCAAATCTGGATGTCGCTAGTAGGTGTCCAGGACGACTTCTGTCAGTTATACTTTAGTATGTTTTTTATAATTTGGGTTTAAGTTATTCAAACTTCAGACACTTTTATAACATGTCAACGAACGATAAAAAATTTACAGTCACCTTCAATACTGACTGCGTGAAGTTAGTCATTTCGTTGACAGTTATCTCCCCTAAACCCCGCTAGCTGTACCTACTAGCGCCATCTGTTATAACTAAAAGAAACATTTCCCCATTGTAATTATTACAACTTATATATATTTTTCTGAGACATGACGTGTTATTAAAACTCATGGACCTCGTACATGAAATCCAACAATCTTATGTTGGTACCTAGATCTGAACTTTGCACCTGGCTATACCTACTCATACGTTAACTACAACCGGAAGCCAGCTGAGCGCCCGCCGGAAGCCGCTCCCGTTCGCCGGATATGACGCACAAATTCCTGATTTCCGCCGCTCAGCGTACGACGTCATGGCGACTTCCTTTAACTCTGTTATTTTCAAGTATTTGACGGCGTTTTTATTTCAGCGTGGAACTTGCGAAGATGAAATACGTGTGTTGTTGAAAATTCTTATGATATATAGTACCTACTTCCTTTTAGCTTAGCTACTGTACATAGTGGCGTATGAAAAGAAAATAAACAGGTAGATTTTAGCTTTCTTGGATGTAGTGGCTTAGGATGTTCTCGACGCCCCGGAAATAACGTGTCACTGTGGAGTTTTAGTGAGTGCGAGACTCAGAAACTCCGTCGTAGAACCTGCTAGGGACGGAACGTCCATGGTGGATTTCCCCACTATGCAAACTACGTTTTTTTTTAAGTTAGATGAACAAATGATAACATCAGTAATATTAATTTAGTCATTAAATAATTCATTATTTTCTGTACATTTAAACAGCTCAATTGTTTGTGGTCGGAATGTTGAACGAAATGTTAAACCTACTGAAAATGGTATTGAAATGCCCAGCCTATCGCAAAATACATACCTTTTCAAACCCACAGGTCGCTTTTGTGCTCCGTGTCTTGGAAGAAATGAGCCTGATACGAAAATTAAAACAGATGTTGGCTTGGCTTATTCTCAGATCTACCCGATATTGAGACAAAATTTCGTGAAATCGGTCCCGGTTGGACCGGAGAAGACCCATTTGGTAACAAACGTACCTATATTAGCAGTCCTCATTTTTTTTTTGTCGTAGGAAGATTTGTACCCCCATGTATGGGAAGAAATAAACTTTCTCTGAAACAAAATTAGTAAAATCGGTCCATCCGTTCCCGAGTTTTAGCGAACAATAGATTAGCTGACCTGGAAAATGTTGCTTCGCCATTGTACATTATTAACAGTGTTCCACTACTATTATATGTATGTTCTATACATATAAACCTTCCTCAAGAATCACTCTATCTAGTACTCTAGTAGTTCTAAAGATCTAAGCATACGCACAAGGAACAGACAGCGGGAGGCGACTTTTTTATACGTACTGATTATATCAGAAGATTATCTACGTGAAGTTCAAGCCTATTAATTATCTAGAGCACGGTTCATCGACTTTCGAATCCTATCAGTTACACACTAGCTCGTTACACCAATACGGGGATCAAAGTAAAAACCCTGAAGAGTGTTAATAAGCTCCGGATAAGCCGGACGTCCTCCGCCGGATTTAAACCCGGATGAGTTCGTAATTGGCTCGTGTGTGTCCCATGAAAGAAGATATAAGGGATGGTGCTCTAACGTAGTTACCTAATTACTTTAGTTACGAAGTACCGATTGGTACCTATAAAGTCTACAGATGATGTAATAGACATGTGGAATTCTCTACCCACAAGTCTTAAGAAAGCGCCATCGCTAATATCTTCTAAACGGCAAGTTCGGGCACATTTGTTAAAAAAATTAACGTGTTAAATACTTAATTCCAATTTTTTATTTTCTTTATTTACCAAGTATTCGTATTTCTATTTTGTTTCTGTAGTACATGTGTGTGTTTGTTTTTGTATTTTATGTTATGCTTTTATGTTTAGTTTTATTTGTATAGTATTCATTTATTACCTTAGCATTTGCACCACAACATTGGTTGACTGCTAGAAAATGCAATAGGATTAATTCCGCCATTTGTAAAATTGTGCAATAAAATTTTTAAAATAAAACAAACAAACAAACATGCATCATTTCAAAGAAATAGTCTTAGAGCAGCAATAATCGTCCCTATTTTTTAAAGTTCCACTCAATTTATCTGGAGTGCCATCATCAATTTCTGATTTCCTCATCATAATAGAAACACTATTGAAATATGTTCTTTCCATACATACATACACTTCACGCCTGTCTCCCAGAGGGGTAGGCAGAGACTACAGATCTCCATTTGTCACGGTCCTGACATAC
>SJJU01002750.1:0-11920 GCA_012932125.1 Conopomorpha cramerella | reverse complement strand
AGTACTTTTCACGCCACCTTCGGTCAGGACATCACCAATCTGGTCTTTATATGTCCTTCTGGGGCGACCTCTACTCACCCGGCCCATTACATCACCCATATAAATCTCTTTCGTCAATGATGATGATGACAATAATCCTACATAAAGCATTCATTCGCTGTTGTATATTTCGTCTAGAAAATTTGATTAATCTCCCTGTGGTGAAGGTATTCCTTAAGGTTCAAAGTTAGTTTAGACTAAGTGGGAATATATTTCCCTTTGTTGTATTAAGGGTTAATAAGTATACCTATTGTTGAGGAAGGTGAAATATGTAAAAAAAACATGTATATAATACGCTGGTAACACTGTTAACAATGTATTTTGAAACAACGGTTGCTGGGTCAGTTAGGTAGAGGAAATATTAAAATACCTAACCATTGAACAAGACAACTATCCAATAATCTTGCCTATCTACTCACTACCTACCTTCAAACAAGTCTGATATCCTTTAAACTTCTACAAAATAAAATTAATATATGTAGGTACCTACTTACTTTTCATAAGAAATAGAGCATTTGTGCAATCGGTTGGACAAGTACATGTCATTAACGTAAAAAAAACAATATGACGAAACTATTCAATTACTTATCGGGTAATGTTATTTGATACCTAATTCTATTCTAGTGACTTCCAAATGATAAGTGAGATAGGCCTGAGTTAGAGAAACTACAGACTGACAATTATATTTTAGGTATAAAAGCTAATAATTGAATATTTAGTTACCAACGTACCTACTTTAACTATGTTATATCTTAACATAGTACCTACACTGTAAATTTTATTATACTCCTATTCGGCCTATTTGGTGGCATGTTCTGCACAAGCATAATCTATAGACTGATAAAATAACTTAAACGTTATTTTGATAAGAATTTGAATGATCCTACTTATATTACCTATACTATATACTAGAGCTCAATGAACTTTACTGTCGTCCGTTATATGGTGCAATACTCGTAAACTTGTACGCGTTTACTTATTTACTATCATAGTCATTCGAAGTAGGTATATGGCTTGCTCGCAGATACATATACGGAATAATACAGAGCGATCCGACCAACGCTTTGCCTTTAAGCTCGGAATAAAAGGAAGAATATACCTACGTAGGTACCTAAGGGTAGTCTTTTTAGCGTAGGTACTCTCCCACCGAGCTGTGCGTTCCCATGAACTTTGAATAAGCTTACTCGACTGGTACAGGTATAGGTACCTATTCACCGCATGCGTCTCTATGATGAAAATAAATAGGCAGAACTGAAAACTACAATCCACCTAACATATGCATAATAATACTGTCATCTACATAACAATACAAAAAAAGCACAAACCCATCACCATTCAATTCGGTTCATTCCCTGGAAACGCATATACCTACTTGCTTCTGCCTCTTTTCTTGACTTCCATACAAATTATCTTTATCTATCCTTGTTTTGTTACCAACTCTCCCCCTACCTGGACACGACGACCATATTACGGAGACTTCGCGTCAGGTCCTCGTCGCGTCTTCAGTCGTTTGGGTGGGTCCCATTTCTTCTATAGAACATAGCGTTATTGAACTTGAACAACATGTTTGTTCGTCCTTTTCATTCTCTAGTAAAAGCAAGAGAGAGAAAGTTGTTCTATAGAACAAATGGGACCCACTCTCAGGCTTCATCAGGTCTACGTGCTGCCACTGCCAGCGATTAGCAAACTCACACAAGCGCCCAAAGTTCCTTCGACTGCTTACCAGGTCCTTTGAAGTAGAACAATACTCAGTACCTAAATAGTGGTATTTTTATCTTAAATGGTTCTACTTAATTTGGATTATTTACAGAAGTTTCACAGTGTTACAATGCATTTCAATAATAACCTAACAATATTTCTAGGTAGGTATAGGTACGTAGGTTTGTAGTAACGTGTATAACTTCAAATACTACTTATCTACAAATAAGTATTGTAAATACGTATTCTACTAGAAAAAAATAGTTCAAACACCACGCTATGGTTCAGGTCATAAACTGTGATAAAAAAGACGACCCCCATTATTTTTTTTTGACATTTAACTGCGCCGCTCGACGCTCGGCCTATCCTGCCTGCCACATGGTCTAAAAATAAATACGCTGATACTTACAATATCTACCTACCTTTTTTGTGTATCCCCCTGCATGCTGACGTTGTTTTTAACTTTATGAAGTATTGAAATAATAATAACACTACCTCTTACTAGCTGTGAGGAATCTCACTAATTCTAGCTTTGTAGCTATAAGTTGTATGAAAAGCGTTTATTAAAACATACTACCTACCTACGTAAAGTATTTGTCTACCGTAACCTCTTTTTTACAATTCCTCCTTTTTTAATTTAATCAAGTAGGACCCGGCCTTCATTATTTAATACAAAAAAGTAACCTGCATTAATGGCAACAATCAACTTTCGCGTATTATACGTTTAGGTTTAATTACTGTGACATCATCGGCTGATATCACCCCAACACTAGTACCTACTGGAAAATTAGTGTTCCTATTTATCAGTAGGGTATGGTTGGCACTGCGGAGAGTACTGTATTAAAACGTGGATCTCTTAAATCAGAAGACCAGCTTGTGGTGGTGTGTGTAGATTATAGTGTCGTTATTGGAAGTAGGTGAGTAGTGAACGAGTGCATCGTAAAGAAACAGCATTCCACCTACACCCAGATACGGCAAGTCGTGTACGTGCGATGCGATAGGGCTCCGCGCGACAGAGCGAGACAGAGATTAGTTCAGTTTTGTGAGTCAGGACGCGCGTACGCTATCAATAGCAAGTTTACAACTCCGAAGAATATAACTTCCCGCCATCTGTGTGTTTTGTACTCGTCTGCCTTTAAAATAATTGGTAAGCAAAGCTATTCATCTTTCATTTATATTAGAAACATTAGTTTATACTCCTACTTACATAAAATAACCTAGTTCAACATTATAGGACGTATCTATGTTATTTCATGTGTTGTTAACCGCGAGCTGCACCGTTATCTCGTTGATGTCATTCATAAGAAGTTGTTTTGCTTTTCTACTCTACGTAGGTACCCTACGTAACTACTTACATATTACCTATATGGTTATGTACTGTTACTTATTCTTTTTTTTTTGGTAGATACCATTACCTACCAAATAATTATTTTAATTTCAATAGTTATTTATTTTTCTATGATATTTCTTGTAAGTAGGTATGCGGTTTTTTCCTACCCACGGACCCACTTTTGAGTTAGTATACTATAAATGTATAAGCTACATAAATTAGTATTAGTATGTAACAAAACATTAGGTAAATAAGAAGGAAGGATGAGCTAGGTGGAAATAAAAATTAGAGAAAGACGATAGCATATTAGCATCAATTAAGTATATTTATTTTTGTATATGTGGATATCGGTAAGTAGGCAAGCGTGGGTGATAACGACTGCGTAACTATTGAATGACTTGACACAATGATTAAAACGATCGTAGAATAAGAAAATACCCGGTAGGTTCCTACTCG
This sequence comes from Conopomorpha cramerella, assembly GCA_012932125.1. Classification (NCBI taxonomy): domain Eukaryota; kingdom Metazoa; phylum Arthropoda; class Insecta; order Lepidoptera; family Gracillariidae; genus Conopomorpha; species Conopomorpha cramerella. The sequence goes on along the minus strand of SJJU01002750.1, from coordinate 8,397 downwards.
CAGAAATAATACGAAGGAAACCGAGTAACTTCGAACTACCACGCAAAAGACGGCATAAATAGGCGTCTAAATTATTAGGCATAGCTAGGTATCTGCAGACTTGGTTTAATAGAATATTTTATGGCTTTTGAACTTTTACAAGGTAATAATAATAAGCAATAGGCGTATACAAGTATTTACCCATCACTATCTCTAAAAAGAAAAGATAAAGTAGGAGTAGGCAGTAACAAAATATAATTACCTACATGCTTATTTACAATGAAAACATGGGTTATATTTACTTGCTTTCTTAGCTAGCCCTGCTTAGTCACTATTTAATTATTTTTTTCAGTAGGTACAGTTCATAGGGTCTTATCATTTCTTGTCATATCTTCGCGTAATCTTCGAACAAGAATACGGAATTTAGGTATGTGTCGTCATCACCAATTTGAGAACACTTATTTGCCTCAGTTAGGTTTTCCTGGACTATTTTTAATTGCAGTTATTCCTAAAGTATACAACAAAATGTAGGTTCATTCATTTTTAGAGTTCCATCCAAAAATAAAAAAATCTGTAGTATTCTGCATTTTTTATATTCGGTCCTATTAGGTAGGTACGTAGAGGCCTGTAGTCAAGGAATAATGTAGCAAAACACTTTGGCGTTTCAAAAATTAAACACTATACTACTAGTTTAGGTCCCCAATAACTTTTAGATTTTTATATTTAGAGGTCGCCCCAGAACATATACACACATCAAAAGTGTCAAGGAATCAAGAACATTTTTAGCTCTAAAAAAATCTAATTTATTTAAATCAAATCTAATCTTCTGGATTGGTCTCCTACCTAATTCCCCATGCATGACTTATCAGTTATCACCACATTTTGAATAAGTACTTTGAATACATTATGAGAATGAATTCGGTTTTTGTAAAAATATTCTTGATTGCTGATCCCTAGACACTTTTGAAGTGTGTACCTACATTGACCAGATTGGTGATGTCCTGGCGGAAGGTGGCGTGAAAAGTACTCCGAACCGGAGGGCATGTATGAAAAGATGTATGAATGTAGAAGTAAGGGGTATGTCAGGACCGTGACAAATGGAGATCTGTAGTCTCTGCCTACCCCTCCGGGAAACAGGCATGAAGTGTGTGTATCTATGGTTCTGTGTAAAACCTCGTGGGTGGGTAGGAATATGCCTATCTACAATTATTAATTTAGTCTGATAATGTTTAACTCATATTGGATTTATACGAACGATAAGTCATAAAACGTTCTGACTAACCAAAAGTTGACACATTTATGAGATAAGTAGGTTTTTACTTTATCGTTATCGTATATTGTACATAGGTATTTACATATGTATATGTCGCGGTAGGTTATTATTAATAGATATAGGTAAAATATTTTTACGAACTACCTATACCCATTTCTAAAGGTACCTAAGTGTAAATCTAAATGCATGCATAACTACAAGTACTTAGTCCGAAAACTCACGTCCGTAGTGTTGTAAAGTCTCATTATAAAAAATTCAATTACAATTACTTTTTTTTGAGTTATTTTTATTCATCATCATCATCAGCCCATACTTGTCCACTGCTGGACATAGGCTTTTATTAGTCATATAAAATAATATCATCCGTTTGTCCAGCTTGGTTAACAAAATGGATCTCTCACAAAAACACTAAACATACCTTCCAACAAAAAAAAAACGAAACATCTACCAAGTCCCATGACATAACTTTAAAAGTATTGATAGAAAACTGGATACGAAACTTTGTGCTTACCAGTGACAATTTAGTTTGACATTGGAATGTCCACGCCCTACGCAATCCGAGAGCCCATGACGTTGAACCGTGTAGCTCAGTTTGTCCGCTATTGAACTAGTCAGGATGCTAATGAAATAGATGCCGTTGCCCCCTGTGACCATGTAGGTAAGTACGCTTTCACTCCAAAACCTCTAACATAGCATAGAGGGCTGTGATTTTCATAATGATAACTTTACCATATTAGTATTATGTGTGGCGTTACAGTTCTAACGGAATGAAATCTCTTCTCTTCTAAAATCTTGCTTCTTTTCTACTGAGTAGGTACTAGAATAATAAATATCGTAGGATAATAAATAAGTATCTTTTTATTTATCATAAGACAAAATTGTAAAAATAGAAAACCAGTGTTTAGCTACCCCTGACACTGAGGCTGAGCTGGGTCATGTACCTACCTAACAATTTGTAATAAGTACCTACCTCTTGTTAAAACAGATAAAGCAATTATTGGTTTATTGTTGATTTATTAATATAATAGGGATTTTGTTGCGGTTTTATTTACTAGATAGTGATTCTTTTCGAAGGTTTATATTTATAATACCAGCATATACTTAATAACAGAGAAGCACTGTTATTAATGTATACCTACGTATATTGGCAAAACAGTTAGTTCTGAATAAAGAAGAATTTAATTTGTACCTTTTATCGGAATAGTCATTTACTGTCTGAACATGAAGTGGTGTATTAAGAATGGACACCCTATTCCTATTCGTAGTAGGATAGTTCATTAAAATTTGTCCTCAAAAATATTGATTTTCGGAAGCCGTGCCTAAACTAACAGGGGGCTGCGGTTACAATATGGCGTAAAAAAATCTTTGATTAGTATTGAGTAAGTAGAGGTTGTAACAAGCCTTTATTTCACACTCACAAAAATTCAGGCAAATCGCAGATGTTGGCCACTCCACTGAAATACACATATCTAGGTGTAGGTACTTGACCGGTATTCATAAAATGACGGTGGGATTTGTATTATTTTATGGGCAGATCTAGGTCTAAAGTTTGTGGCATTGTAAGTAGTACCTACCTAGATGTATAGGAACAGCTTAGAAAATAACTCGTTATTTACTTATTCCTCTATAAGTATAGCAGAAGCGAGCAGTAGGTAGGTACCTTACCTATAATAAAAAAAATCTAATCTTGCTTGCTTCTACCTGTTCTGATAATAACTAAGTAGGTAGGTACAGGTGCAGGTCTGATTTGGTCTGAATCTGAAATACCTACGTTTTCTTCTAAACTTTTTTCTTTATAACCGAAGTCTACTATTTCTGTAGAGCCTACTGAGTCCATATCAGGGGTCAGTGTCCAAAAACACCCTCCCATGTAAAGTCTATATTTTAATTCGAAAGACAAATTTGACTGTTCTTATGCGTAAAATATGATGCTTTATTCCTATTTAAATTATACTTACCTACTGAAAAATTAATACAGTAACAAGATGTTCATCTCATAAAATATACTCTAACTTGATTGCAACAGAATACAGAATTGTGAGTCAAATTGGTCCGTCGAATTAAAAAATAGACTATAGTACACTTGGTGTGTACATTGGCTACACACTAAGGGTAACCTACTTACGTACATTTGTCTAATAAATTTAATTTGTTTACAGATAATGGCCAACATTCTATTCTCGATAATATGGTTAATAATCCTGATCTTCATATCTTTCTGGATTGCCGGCATCGCTGCCGGGTTCTACATAATTCTGCTACCGTTCACCGTCTGCATAGAACCTTTATCGGTTAGTACAATACATGTTTAACCTTTTTTTTACCAAGAGCAAGGGCAACAGGTCCCGAGCTTCAATTTCGGAACCCGAGCGACCGACTGACCAATGAAATGTATTTCATACTAGAAATGAATTTCATTGATAAAGAGACATCTTCCGACACCCACGCATTTAGACGGCGATCTTTCAACGAAGGAAAAAACATCGTGACGCATAGCTAAAAGGTGCGGTGTAGACCCTACAGTGGCGATGGGCTCATCACCTATCACGTTTCCTAATAATGATGTGGGTAGTTGTTAATGACGACCTAGAATGGGATAACAGGCATGAATAGGATGTAACGCGAGTATAATTTTAGGATTTTAAACTTTGTTTTATTACTTCTGTCCTAGAACTAGTTGAACTTTTTCGTCTCAACTAGTTAGAGTAGAAACTCGTATTAGGTTATATTTCTTATACAGAGTGTAAACGGACCCCGAGCAATGGTCTTAGAAACGATGTTGGTCTCATCAATATGAACAACTTTTACAATGACGACAATGCGGGAAATGAAAAAAAAATGTCAGTCCCCATGCAAAATATCATCTCCCGAGGTACTCTAGTATTATTTTATCTGTGCCCGAGGCAAAAAAAAATTGTTTTTTACGGAGATGAATTTTTTTTTCTCTGTTGTTCTATTGAGTTTTTCTACTCCGGAACTACGGTACACTTGAGTCGTTCAGCTCATAATTAATTTAGAATAGAAACACAAGTAGTTAGTTAAATTACGTACCGTTTGTCCCATGACCATGCACGGCTGTGTAGGTACCTAGAACTAAACAGTTGGGCCAACTGTTTTGTATGCGTTTTGCACCTCCCAAGGTTCTTTACTTTGGCATCGTGGGATATGAAAACAATCGATTTCTATTGTACGTAGCGTCAACAACGTAGCAGGTGACACACACACTTCTGTAGTATTTTCCTGAGTCTAAATAAAGTAGTTAGACGTCTAAACAAAGGTAGGTACACCTATATTGCGATGATACGATGTTTTCAATGTAGGTTTGCCGAAACATGGTGTGTGATCTGCAAATAGGACATAGGGCTGGTGTATACTATGCTATACTGAAATTAATAAACAATGTAAGTTAACCCACTGTTACTCCAGGATAATGTAACACTCCAATGGCGAAAGAATTGTCGAAATCCGTCCAGTAGTTTATTTCTAACGAATACAGAAAACTTTCCTCTTTCTTATATCAGCATAGATTTACGGCAGCAGCGCAGTATTCAATTGCAAAATCATTGTCTACTCACATTAGCTTATGCACCTACGTGCCTATTCGCCCTTGAAAACGTAGCACAAACGTAATCATGCCTCCAAGTGCGGGATGTAAGCAGTTATTACGGTGTCGATGACGTAAGAACACGTCATCTTGTCTAATGCCAAGGTCAATGATGGTGTACGACATATTTGGTTACACCCACATAATTATTTCATGCTCATGTGGAGGCAACACATTGGGCTATCTAATGTCTAAGCTTGCTTCAAACTTTGTCTTCTTTTTTGTGTTGACTCTTTCATCCCATACAGACACCAAATTAGAGCCAATCTTGGACCTAATAAATTAAATTTGAAAGTAAAATGTGATGCGATGGCATTTGGACCCATGATCGGCTGGATACGTTGTAAAGTCTTTGACTCAAACAAAAGCTTACGAGGAATTTGGTGTTCATCAAAAGAATTAAAACCAGGTATATTGGTTTGGTCGTATACCTAGGATAAAAAATCATGGGCCAATGTCGAAAACTGGGAAAGAAGAGCAGATTTCATACAAAAACAAACAGCTTAGTGTATGAGCGGGCTAGAGTTGTAGACACAATATCCCTTTACCAATAAACGCGTTGTCAAGTTATTACAGGTCTACTGAAACTTACTCAATATTTGACATACAACTGACAACTTAAAATGAGCTTGGTATAATATCTGAATAGATAAAGCGCATTTATTCTTAAAGCCAATAGCGTGATGTCTGATTACCATACCTACTTTCTAAATAGATATGTTGTTTTTTTTCAGGGTCTAACGGACTTCCTCCTGCAAGTGGTGCAGTTCCCAAAATACTGCGCACAAGCAATGATGGAAGGACGCGGCTTCTAAGCTACTAGTCGACATTTACCTACTCAATTTATCTTAAAATAATTATAGACTAATTACTTTACTTTAAAATCATCTATCAAGACAAGAATTAAGATGATTAACTTATAAACATTATCTTTACGTGAAGGCCGCGAATGTCATGGAAATAGAAGTAATACGTTCTCTGTGAAAATGAGTTTAACATTAGGTGTATCTATTGTCTATGACGTCATTTTGTTTGTTCAATATTCTAACACAAATATTTTTAACACTTTTCAATGGATGGATCGTGTAACTTCGCCACTGAAAAGTATTTCGTTTTGTTAAATTAATAACTTAACAAAGGAAATACTCTGTCACTGACCATTCAGCAGGTATTGGAACCAAATATCAATTATATAACTGTGTTTAAAGACTTTACTCTTTTCTTTGTTTCTATCTTCTTTTCATAATACATTGGTGCCATACTACCTTTCTTAAACTTATTACTTTACATGATTCTTAAGTCACGTGAATAGAATAGTTTGTAACAAGTCTATTCAAATTGATTCAAACTATGACATTGCTATGACTTATGAGAAAATAAAACAATTTATTTTTTAATTTTAATGAGACTTGTTTTATTGACAGAACTATCAACACTTATGCTAATTAATAAAAAGACATGCTTAAACGCTGGCAAATATAATAATTCCTTTTTGACAGGTGCCTGTCAGTACGATACTGGCAGGCACAGTGCTGTTTATTACTTACATGGTTTGCATTCGATTAGAACAGTATCGACGTACCAACTCATCTTAATTCTTAGATTTGTTATTAATAAAATATTTTGTTTTTGCTTATTGTGTAGCAGTATACATACATTTAATGAGAATTGTGTTTGAAAAGTGTTTAAAATATTGTGTATTCGCATCAAACATTCATCATTAGAGAACAACTTTAACAAATGTATATTATTTTAGTTTTTACAAATGTCGAAAGTGTGATTATGTGATAATTTTAATATGTTTAAACGTCCGTTCAATGTTTTGTCAGGAGGTAAATATTAGATATTGTCGTTTACATACGCCAAAAAGGAATTTTTATTTTTGCCAGACTATAGTTATAAACTTAATAGTTTTCTATTTACAATGCCTTGCGTCGTAATAGCTTACCTATTTATTGCTGTCCTGCGTATTCTACATTCAAAATTCTGAGGTAGATACATAGCGTAACTACCGGGTAACACAGTTTGATTAGAATTTAGAATATACCTCGGCTACTACTGTCATTCTGAATCATTCGTAAATATCTGGGATCCCAAATATACGGTTAACGGGACAATTTCGACAGGACTACTGGGACTACATGGAATTTATTCGCATTTCATCTCCTTTCGTACATTTCATACTTTTTTAAGATCAACTGAAGGGTACAGGCGAAGAAAACAAAACCGCCTGTTTTGCGCTATCCAGTTTTCTTTAAAAGCTAAATGATTCGGAATAAAAGTACCATAGACAATAAGTTTCTTCCAATTAAAAAAAAAATGACATTCCTTGTTCTTTGCCTGTTATTTGTAGTATCTTATACACTATTCTAAACATTCATATAGTTCTTCACATTTCATACACTTTTATAAGTTATGGTAGTAGCAGTTTGTAACATTTTATAGGTAGCCCTATTTCATTTAGCAAAATTGTTACTGTCGTACATAACAATCTGTAATAATTATTGATTCATTAGCACTTCGAGTGCATGAAATGCGAAGAAATAAGTGTCGAATAGTGTATATATTTGATTTTTAGATATGTGCGAAAGGAAATGAATTGCAAATAAATAGTAATTCTACTGTGTAAGATATATTCTTATTTAGGTTTTTTTTAAGTATACTAGCTATAGACTCAATTGGCATTAGAGAGAGCTAATATTAGAGGCAATTTTAGATTTAAATAATATAAAAGTCCCATTAAAATCCCGTTACATTAAATCGCGTAATGCAATAAAAATTAATACAACATTTAATGCATAGTGTAAGTACATACTATAAAATAGAAGTATTGTACACAAGAATGCTTCCTGAACTAACTATAAAAGCTCGAGGTATATTCTAAATGTAAGATTACTGTACCTAGAAAAAATTATCACATGAACAATTCCTGATGAGGTAGACAGAATATTTTGCCGTCACTATGACTCCTAAGACACTTTAAACCGGCTATATTGAAATGTAGGTACCTAAACAGTAGATAATCATATTATCTTGTAGGTTCCAAAACATTAAAAATACAGTAGTTAGGTACATATTCACAAGGCACATACAATCTTTATACTTGTCTGTAAAAAAAGCACACTAGTTTCAAAACAATAATCATCACTGAAATATCGCTTGATCATAGTATGTCTCTATTAATTACTACCGTAGTACTGACTTTGTTTATGTGTTTTTTTAGCAAAAATAAATTAATGTCTGTCTATAAACATAATTAGAGCGAGACCAAATGTTACTTGAGCCGAGATCTGTGCTTGAGAGGAGTATCATAATACGGGTCTAGGTACCCTACCTAAAACGCATTTCGTTCCTTAGCTTACAACACCGCTTAAGTCATTTTTACCAACTTTACAGGTGACGAAAAAAAACTGTTGCTGATTGCAACGCCAACCGACTTGAGAGCTGTCACTATATTTTTTAATTACGGGTTCTGATTGGTTGAAATCTATTTCATGAGACCAATGGTTCGACGCGCAATGCGCATCTTAACTGGAGGTCA